>OV049927.1:34411571-34615663 GCA_920104205.1 Eupeodes latifasciatus
ATAATAATAATAATAATATAATAATAATAATAATAATAATAATAATAATAATAATAATAATAATAATAATAATAATAATAATAATAATAATAATAATAATAATAATAATAATAATAATAATAATAATAATAATAATAATAATAATAATAATAATAATAATAATAATAATAATAATAATAATAATAATAATAGCAATAATAAATAAGTAAATTGGGATAAAAAATTAAAAGGATTGTTCAAACCAAACTTATTGAATTTCAACTTCGAATAAATCGAACTACTTTGAAACACAACACTTCTTGTAACTTCTAAGAATGAAGAAATTTAAAAAATGACATCCACTATGAACACAAATATCGAAATTAGTTAATTTAATCTTGAAAAAGACAAATCTTATCCGCACTATCACTTCAATCACTTGAAATTGCAACTAATATTGTCTTTGCCTTGTCCGTAAAAGCAAACGATAGTTTTGGCGGTTTTCTTTACCATAGTTACATACAAGAAGCTAACTGTTTCATCAAATGCAATCAGTTGCTTTTGTATTTCTCTCTCTATATGGGCAGTGAATTGAGAGAAAAAACAATCTTCGAAGACATACACAACTTCTAAGTTTTATTATATTATATATAATATATTAGTATATTATTATTATTATTGCAAAACCAACAGCTAATTTTATAAACAAAATAAACCGGCTTTTCGACCTTTTAAATGGAAAACCAGCTATTAAAAAAAATGATCAAAATCTAATATTCATAAGAGAAATGAAAACATATATTCTCAACATTCAGCCTATTAATTCAAGAAACAAAGCGTTTTGTTTCAAAGGTTTTGCCTTAAGTATTGAGAGCATTTTGCAAATACAAAAAGCATTATATATAGACCATAATGATTTATATTATTTAAATATTAACAAATTTAACCAAGATCCCTTAGAAAATTTATTTGGAAAGATAAGAGCAAGAAATGTTAATAAAAGTAATCCGAATGCTGCTGAATTTGGCTCCCTTCTAGCAAAAGTTATAGCTATGAAATTTGTATTCAAATCTAAATGTTCAAACTGTGAAGAAGACGATACAGAATATCTTAAAGTTGATTGGAATGCTATTTTACAAACCAATGCTGAGGAACAAATATCGATTTCGTATGAGCTACCGGAGAGTGAATCATTTGAGAATATAGAAAACGACATGAATATTGATAATAAATTAAATGCTTTACCGCCTGAAGACACGATATTGATAAAGGTGCCGGAAATCGACGATCTTGCTACCAGATACTATGCAGGCTATTGCCTTTTTAAATCGATGAAAAAAATGAATAGTATCTGTGAAAACTGTATTCAACAAATGTCAAAAGATAAGCTTCAATTTGATTTAACGGAAATATTAATTAAATTGAGAGAATACGAAACCTGTTGTGGCTGCTCCTGAAAGAAAAAATGTGGTTAGAAAAACTATATGTATGTATTTATGTATTCCATTCTATGTTTTTGGGTGGTTTTCTGGTCCCAAGTCCTTTGTTACTTCGTCCCAGTGTTGTTAGATCCTAACCTGTGAAAAAAAAACGTAAGGCTATAAATGTAAAGAAGGAAACCAAAAATAAAACTCTACTTAGCTTCGACCTCGGGGATCCCTGCCACTCCCAGGTTGGAGGTATGGGCATTTAGGTTTCCTCCTCTTCATTCCTTCTGTAGATCCTTTTTTTTATGTTTTAGTCCGCACTCGTGCTTGTTTTTATCCTTTTTTTTGTTTATTTAAATTAAAATAATTACCCGGGGGCACTTGCGCACGGAACAAAAATAGAAATAAAATAAACAAAATTGAGATCTGACGTCTGTCATTGCGGGTTGACAAGTTAGCGAGGGTCCAAACCCAAACTAGGTCTAATGCTAACTGATAGAGGGAGTAACTCGCTCTATCTGAATACACAACCGACGTCGGTAAATAGGAATCGTAGGTATATAAATAAGTAGAAGCCGTTGAACCCAACAGCTGACGGTATTTAAATTTACATAGGATGGATGTGAATATGTATCGGATGAGGTGATGGTGATGGATTAAGTATAGGATGAGGCGATGTACACTCGGTGCGTACAGTAGTGCCTCGGATGTATGTCACCAACTCAAATAGCAATAGTGGGTGGCAATCAGTTCGGAGGTATCGCCGAGTAAAGACGGCCGAGTGAACAAAAAAAGAAAAGTGAAGTCGAGTCAACGTAGAATAATTTAAAAGAAAAGGAAGTCGGGTTAAAGTAAAGTAATTGCTAAATAAAAAAAAGAAGTTAGATTCGAATTTAATTTTTTTAAACATTATTGTGAGACTTTGTCAGTGAGGTGTAAGCTGCGCGGGTGAGTTTGCTTCCTATTATTAGGAGAAAAAGTGTTTCAAAAGTGTTTTTTTCTTATACGAAAAAAAGGTGGATAACACAAGCGAGGAAAGCAATTTCGACCGCGGGACATACCCGGCAAGCAGTTTGAAGGAATTCCCTATACGGAAGAAAAAAAGGCCTGTGAAGTACCCGGGCTTCCAAGTAATAAGTACTTTTTTTAATATTTCCATGAACTATCCACCCGCGCAGTGAAAAAAAAAAAATAAAGAAAAAATAAGAAAAAGAAAGAGATTATCCAAAAGATCCAGAGGATCCTGTCTGGACCTCAAGGTTAACAGCCCACAGGACGCCGTTGCGACATACCTATATACATGCTGTACCTTTGGTACCTACGCCACTCTACGACAATACCTGCGTACTAGGATTTATCGTTTTTTTTTTTTGTTTTAAATTAGTATTTCGTTGCATATTATTATTATTTACATATTTAGTTATTAAAATTTAAGTTTTTCTATATTATTTAAATTTTATCTTTACATTCTTTTTTTTTTACTATTTTCATTTACTTAATTTTTTTTTCGTTACTTTTTGGTTTTTATATTATCTTCATTTATTCAAATTTTTTCGTTACTTTTCGTTTTCCAAATTTATATTCATTTACTTAATTACCATTGCGTTACCTTTGTTTTTGTTATTTATAATATTGTGATAGGGAAACTTCAGCGACTTTGAGTTTTTTTTCCATTCCGATCGCCAGTGCGAAGAGGGGTTCCTCTTACGTCCCTCGCGACGCAATATTTTGCATCACCCTTTTTTTATCCACCCACAAAGAGCTCCTTGTAGGCAGGAAATTAGGGTCCGATTAGGGACAACAAAGAAACAAAACGCATATAGGAATCACTTGAGATACCGGACGCTGGAGAAACAAAGAATCGCCGCGTGGCTCCGGCGATTAAAGCTCCCGTTAGTGTTTTTCTTTGTGTCGATGAAATTTTCCTAATATTCTTGTTTCTTTATTCTTGTCTTAGTTCTTTTTTAGTAATAATAATGTGAATAAAATAGTTAAGTCTTTGTTAAAAAAATACGATGTTATTAAATCCAGTGTTTTATTTGGTTTGTGTTCTGAATTTAAAGATGGAATAGTGAAGATATTTCAGGGGGTGCGGTATGGGGTGTTAATTTCAGGTTTGGCGGAAATGTAATTCCACGGCAGTGGCCTTCCTGGTTCCGCTTTTGGGGAATCCGAAAACCAGGCCGAATGGATTCCAGGAAGGGAGGGTAAAGGCCAGGCCGTGACATCATCACCGGTCGCCGAGAAAGGTGAATGAAGTGGTGGTAGTGCACACCTTTATTTCAGTATCTCAAAATATCCGGCATGATTTATGTTTTTTTGTAAAGAGGTGAGTTCCGGTTACGGTAGCAAGACCCCCCCAACATCCGACGAGCTCAGCTGTGCACCGCAAGCATGCCGCAGCTACCGTAACGGACATTCCTTCCCCTGCCCAATCCCTATCCTCGTTCCCATCCTAGATTTACCTTCTTCGATTGAACCTATCCTACCCATACCTCTCCCGTTTGTCTATCGACAGCGGGCACCCTACATCCATACCAATGGCTCCCGATACCTTGCTCTTTCTTTCCGATCCTCTTTCCTTTCCTCTACCCTACCACGTTGCCAAATGGTGCCCAAAGTTTTTAAAGGGTGTTCCATTACAAATGGCTCTTTCTCCCTTTTCTTCTTCCTTTTCCTCCTTCTGCCTCTACCCTACCTCGTTACAAAAATGGCGCCCCAAACGTGTTGCCCTAGTTTTTCCTTAGTGTACTTGTTGTTTTCGTATCAACTTGAGAACAGCTCGTATGTCTTAAGCGGGAGAGCTCATTGGCATGCCTTCTTAAATGCGACGAGTTGGTTTCACGTTGATCACGACCACAATAAATACATTTTTTGTGCTGTCCTGATTATTTTCGCACTCTGGTTCAGGGTAGTGGACGACTTCAAGTTTATGGTTTATGAACGAAAAACTGAAATGCGCCAATATCTTTGAGCTTGAGTACGAAAATAATGTTTATGTGTCCTGTTTCAGTAGGAGTCGTGGCTGGGATAGAAACAAGTCGTAAGTCTTGAAGCGGATAGCTTGTTAGCAGGCCACATCAATCGCGACGACGAGTTTACTGTCCGGGCGGCGACACCTACTGGAAATTGTGTAGTCGTTTTGTCAAAATTGTTTTTATGTTGATTCACTTTTCTCGGAACAAAATAATAATAATAATAATAATAATAATAATAATAATAATAATAATAATAATAATAATAATAATAATAATAATAATAATAATAATAATAATAATAATAATAATAATAATAATAATAATAATAATAATAATAATAATAATAATAATAATAATAATAATAATAATAATAATAATAATAATAATAATAATAATAATAATAATAATAATAATAATAATAATAATAATAATAATAATAATAATCATAATAATAACAATAATAACAATAGTAATAATAACAATAATAATACAAAAAAAATAATATTAATAATAACCAGGCGCATGCCGTGGAACAAGACCCCAAACCAGAGTAAGTAACCAGAAACACCCCCGTATACAAATGAAAAAAAAGGTCAATAAAAAAAAAAAAAAATTTATTTCAGTGTGTTTATTAGTCCATTCAAAACAAAAAGTTTATTGGTAAGATAGCAGGAAAATTTATTATTTTTGTTACAAAAATAGCAGTTTTGTTACAAAAAAATATACCTTTAATATACATATAATACAAAAGAGGAATTGAAAACAGCTTAGGCTATACTAGTGTTTGAGTGTGATTATTTGTAGGAAGAATAGATTACTTGGTCCATCATCATAGTCCATCACCATTGTCCAAGTCAATATTCTGATCCATTCTTTGTAAATTAATGAGCAGGTACTTTTTAAAAAAAGAAGAAGAGGAGAAGGCAAGGTCATTAAGAACGAAAATCGGAGACAGAGCAGTTACTCGGTCTTTGTTAAAACATAGCACTATCCAAAGCATAAATATGCCAGTCACCCATTCACCATCAAAGGAGACTGAGAAGGTTCCACCAGAATCGGTTCCTACAAATCCCGAACAGCTACATGCAGAGAGTGCGCAAGAGGGCACAGGTACTGATCAATCTGCAAGTGGTAGTTCGGCGGGAAGTCGACTTTCTTCAGTTGACACTCCTCCATACAGTAGTGTGAGTCTTCCTGCACAAACTGGTGCAGGGAAATTAAGCAAAAGTCCACTCCGAGATATTTTGGAGATAATCGGGGTGCAAACCTTACCGCAAACCGATCAGGTTATGGTTGAGTCAAGTGTGGGGGTAGGAAGAAACCAGTATGCAGCTGGAGCGTCCGCGATTACTCCAGAAATCAGGTCTGCGATTAATGAAGCTGTAGCCGAGTCGGTGAAAACCGAAATACAGAAGGGACTGGCAGAGTTCTTCAAGGAACTAAACATTCCGCGGCAAGCCGACCAGCCAGCTGAAAATAGAACTCCGCCCGTAGTTCAACCTACACCTCTTCCCCGTCATCAACCCAACCCAATGTTTAGCCATCCACCACCACCGATTCAGGAGCAACCTCCCAGGCTTGATCATCAAGCAAGGTCCTTTGTTCCAATGGGAAACCAGAGTTTTGGAGCAAGGATGGCTGATAGCCAACCGGGAAGTTCTTTTTGGGGTGGGCCGATGCCTTTTCAGGCGTACGCTCCACCGAATTGGTATTCCCCAAATAATCTTTCAACAGGGTCCAATCGGCAGACGGTACGGATCGACAAATGGGGCATAGTTTTCGATGGGAAGTCAGAATCCTTGACGGTCGAAGATTTCATTGGCCGAATAGAGTTTTTGCAGTCGAGCCATAATTGCGCTTGGTATGAAATTTTGCGAGACTTCCATCTTTTCTTAGCCCGTGATGCGAAGCAATGGCATTGGCAATACCAGATGGAAAACTCATCCCGCCGTCCCGATTGGCCTATGTTGAAAGAAGCATTAAGGCGACAATTCCGAAATCCTAAAACTGATTGGGATATACAAAGAGAAATGGGAGCACGGCAGCAAGGTTTAAAGGAATCAAGTGATGACTTCTTTGCAGCCGTTAACAAATTGCGTTACCAACTCAGCACTCCTGTGAAGGAATCTGAACTTGTCAGGGTTGTTAAGGGCAATTTAAGTGAACGAATTAGAAATCTAGTGTATCCTCAAGCCATTGAAACGATGGATCAATTGAGATTAGCCTGTAAAGAGGTTGAATATGTTATCTTCAAAGAGGATAGAGAGGGAAAAAGGTTCCCGAGGCCACAGGTTCGATTCGCCAACGAACTGGAAGCTGACCTACCCCAAGAAGAACATATAGAAGCGGTACATTATCAGGGTTCTCGTTTCAATTCAAATCGAGGATACGATGCTACTAAGACGTGGGAATGCTGGAATTGTAAAGTCCGAGGCCATTCCTATGTGGACTGCCCTTCTTTGACTTGGCACGTATTTTGCTTTAAGTGTGGCCTAGAGGGAGTAATAACTCCGAAGTGTCCGAGGTGCAAACCGGAAAACTTCAAGCAGAACGCGAGCAGTCCGGGGGACACGCGTTCGTCCGAAATAACCCCGGCGAAGCCAAAAAAACAATAGAATTGAAGATAGAAAATAATTCTCAGATTCAAATATTAGCTCGGAATAAACCAAATTTACAGGAAAACAAAAACACAATTACAAAAGAAATCACGAAGAAAATAAAACCGTTACACATCAGGATAAGAGAATATAGAGAAACTAGAGATAGAATTTTTGGTACAAAAGTAGGAGGACCATCAAAAAGGATAGCAAAAGCCAGAGAACGATACAAATATAGAAAACAACTAAGAAAAAACATTGCGTCTACAATAGTAGACACAAATTCCGATCCTCGGCCTTATGCCAAGGTGATCATTGCTGGCAAGGAAGTGTTGGGTCTGCTCGATAGCGGAGCCAGCGTGAGCATATTGGGTAAGGGCTGCTTGCAATTAGTAGAAGATTTGTGTTTGTTAGTTCAACCATATAAATCCGGCGTTAGAACAGCCGATGGTAAGAACCAGGATATAGTCGGTAAAGTACAAACTAACATTATATATAGAAATCAAGAACATACAATAACTCTATTTTTAGTTCCCAACCTTGACCAAGAGTTGTATCTTGGTATAGATTTTTGGAAGACGTTTCAGATCGCTCCAAACATAATAAGTTCATTATCGGTAACGTTAGAAGAAGCCGATTTAAAAAACGCGCACGACTTAACGTTTGACCAGCGATCCGCGTTGGAGGCGGTGAAGTTGAGGTTCTTAGACTTTGATAGACATGGCCTAGGAAAAACTTCGCTGGCAGAGCACAGCATAGATACAGGTGATTCTGTTCCAATTAAACAGAGACATTACCCTGTCTCTCCGGCGGTTCAAGTCAACCTATATGAAGAAGTAGACCGGATGTTGAAGCTCGGTGTCATCGAGGAGAGTGAGAGTCCTTGGTGTTCCCCAGTTGTCGTTATCAAGAAACCAGGTCCGAACAATACCGTGAAGTATCGTTTCGTAGGGTCAATGCAGTCACCAAAAAGGACGCTTATCCTCTACCCCATATTGACGGACTTCTCAGCAGGCTATCTGACACCTTCTACATTAGTAGTGTAGATTTAAAAGAGGCTTTTTGGCAAATACCGCTGGAGAGGGAGAGTAGGGAGAAGACTGCTTTTGTAGTGCCCGGGAGACCCTTGTACCAGTTTACGGTCATGCCTTTTGGTTTGTGTAACGCAGCCCAAAGGTTGTGTCGTTTAATGGACAAGGTGATCCCAGGACGACTGCGGGAGCGAGTCTTCGTGTACCTAGATGACCTGCTTGTAGTGTCTCCAGATTTCGATACTCACATCGCCCTGCTAGAGGAAGTAGCTGATTGCCTGAGGAAAGCCAATTTAACGATAAACGTTAAAAAGTCGAAGTTTTGTTTTAAAGAGTTAAAATATCTAGGATATATAGTTGGAGGGGGAAAGTTAATGACCGACCCAGAGAAAATAGAAGCTGTTGTCAATTTTCCAATACCTAAAAACCCAAGACAGGTCAGGCGACTGCTTGGTCTAGCAGGGTGGTACAGGAGGTTCATCAAGAACTTTTCCAGCCTGACAGCACCTCTCACGGATACTCTGAAGAATAAAAATTCAAAATTTGTAATGACCGATGACGCTAAAGCCGCTTTCGAGAAACTAAAAAGAGCTTTAACAGCTTCCCCGATCTTAGTTCGTCCGATATTCTCCAAAAGGTTCTATATTCAATGCGACGCGTCCGATACGGGAATCGGCGCGGTCCTATTTCAGAAACATGACGATGACCAAGAGCTACCAATATCATACTTTTCGCAGAAACTTAATTCCACTCAGCGAAACTATAGCGTCACCGAGAGGGAGTGTATGGCAGCGGTTATGGCCATAAAAAAGTTTTGGCCCTACGTTGAAGGCATGGAATTCACCGTCATAACCGATCATTCGAGTCTTAAATGGCTAATGTCCATGAAAGATTTAAGTGGCCGGCTGGCGCGGTGGAGCCTTGAATTACAATCCTATGCCTTCGACATAGAGCATCGAAAAGGGTCACTCAATGTCGTACCAGACACGCTCTCTCGTGCACATGCAGATGCTTTGGAATTAGATCTAATTGCACCTCTCATCGATCTAGACTCCCAAGAATTCAAATCAAAAGAATATACGGAACTCTTAGAAACCTGTCGGAAGCACCCTGAATCACTTCCAGACTTAAAAATAGAAGACAACTTCGTGTACAAGAGAACGATGCCTCAAACATTGGAGATACCTCAGTCCGAACACTCCTGGTGTTTGTGGATACCATCCACCCTAACAGAAGATCTGATCAAGAAGGCCCATGATCCACCAAATTCCGCTCATGGTGGAATAGCAAAAACTTTAAGCCGCATAAGACAACATTTTTATTGGCCAAATATGTCTGTTCAGGTTCGTCAGTATGTTGCTAACTGCGATGTTTGTAAAATGTCCAAATCGTCGAACCAAGTGTCCCGACCACCTATCTGTACCAGCTATTTGTCAGAACGTCCGTTTCAAAAACTCTATGTTGATTTTATAGGTCCGTATCCTAGATCCAAAAATGGTAACACCTGTGTTTTTGTTGTCCTTGATCATATGTCCAAATTTGTATTTCTTAAAGCCCTACGAGCCGCGAAAACGGATAGCATCATAAAATATCTAAAGGAAGAAATTTTTAATACTTTTGGAGTTCCGCAAGTCCTTCATTCAGACAATGGAAAGCAATTCGTTTCCAAGGAATTCCAGAACTTCTTGAAGCACTTTGGTGTACGACACTTCAAGACAGCCAACTATGCACCCCAATCCAATGCGTCAGAACGAGTCAATAGGACTTTACTGGCAGCCATAAGGTCATACCTTAAAGAAGACCAACGTGACTGGGATGCCCACCTACACGAAATAGCAGCAGCTTTGCGAAGCTCAGTTCACACTTCTATAGGCGTTTCACCTTATTTCGCGTTATTCGGAGTCAATATGTTAACCCATGGCAGCGGTTACGACTTGGCAAAGAGACTTAACGTCCTTGAAGATGGTGAGATCGCAACTCTCCCTAGACATAACCGTTTACAACTTCTTCGGACCAAACTCAAAGAGTCGATCCAAGAAGCAAACGAAAAAAGTTCAAAAGTGTACAATACCCGTACTCGGAAAATTCGGTTTTTGCCTGGTCAAGAGGTCTATAAACGAAATTTTATTTTAAGTGACGCATCAAAAAGGTTGTCCGCGAAGTTGTGTCCTAAATACAATAAATGCAAAATAGTCAAACCCGTGGGTAAGAATATGTACGAATTGGAAAACTTAGCAGGGAAGGCAATTGGAATCTTCCACGCCAAAGATTTGAAGCAATAATGAAATTAATCTGAAACTGTGATACACACAAACTCTTTGCTTTCCAGTACAAATCGTCTCTTAATGGGAAATCATAGGCTATTGCTTTTAGCACCACCAATTTTGAGGTTGTTGGTTGCAGCAAGTTAAAGAGACATCGCGTTTCATATGCGCTTTCTCTGCAATCCTATTAAAAATTTAACTAGTCATACCTGCAGGGCCGGACAAAGCATATGTGCAAGATGTGCAAATGCACAGGGCGCAGAATTCTGGGGGCGCATTGCCAGGAGCAAGAAAATGTAATCTGATCTTGCAAACAA
Source organism: Eupeodes latifasciatus (assembly GCA_920104205.1). Taxonomy (NCBI): domain Eukaryota; kingdom Metazoa; phylum Arthropoda; class Insecta; order Diptera; family Syrphidae; genus Eupeodes; species Eupeodes latifasciatus. The sequence continues at coordinate 34,422,165 of OV049927.1, forward strand.
ATATGTACTACTACATATTTGCCATTCTTTAACCACAAACATTCTTAAAATAATCTCAAAAAAACATCCATCACAACTGTCCTAAGTTATCTCTTGCGCACTAACTAACATCACTTTCATTGTTGCATTCAATGAAAATTTAACTCAAGATATCGCAGAACTAAAAATTCTACCTACCTCATTTCCAAATATTTCACCCTGTTCGTACAAGAGAAAAAAAGAAAAAAATCTCAACACAAAAAAATTCCATGCAAGAGAAAAGAAGAAAAAATCTCAACACAAAAAAGTTCCATGCCACCTCATATGTGCAAGATATATTTTATGCACACCGAGTCCCAAAATTAACATAGAAGTATGACGAAGCAAAATACTTATTCATATTGAATCGTATGGGCTAGAACGTGCAGGTTTTGTATCACGCACAGTACCCTGTATGTGAGACTCACATGAGACATTGTGAGTTCTCATCTACAAAGAAAACAACAAAAAAAATATATGCTGTTTGCTGTGTCTTTGATTTGTAGTAGAAGGTAGCACAGAATACAGAAACCTACCTGCTCTCTTTTTTCAGAGACATTTTTTTGTTGTTTTCTTTGTAGATGAGAACTCACAATGTCTCATGTGAGTCTCACATACAGGGTACTGTGCGTGATACAAAACCTGCACGTTCTAGCCCATACGATTCAATATGAATAAGTATTTTGCTTCGTCATACTTCTATGTTAATTTTGGGACTCGGTGTGCATAAAATATATCTTGCACATATGAGGTGGCATGGAACTTTTTTGTGTTGAGATTTTTTCTCTTGTATGAACAGGGTGATATATTTGGAAATTAGGTAGGTAGGTGTCTTTGCTACAAATAATGGTGAATGGATGTGCAAGTTTTCTTTTTTGCACACTGAGTATCGAAACTAACATGGGAGATATTTAAAAAAAAACTTATTTATACGGAATCATATGGATCAGAGCGTGCAGGTTTTCTTATTGCACACTGTGTAAGAGTTAAGTGCCTGATTATAGGAGATGAAATTTTTAATAGAATGGAAAAGGAGCATAGAGCTTAAAAATTAAAGAGGGATGATTCTATTTGGAGTCGAATTGTTCTTGCGCAGGCAGTTTGTTTTTTTTTGTTTGAAAGTTAATGACTATTGTAACGGCTACTTTTAATGTATATCTAGTCTGGTGCAGAATGCAGATTGTTTCAATTGTTTTTTCGCTTTGTTGGTTAATTAATATTAAATAAATAGCTACCAGTTTTTAATAGAAGTGACGTATTTTGAAGACAAGACAAGCCAAAGTTATGATAATGGTTCGAATATGAATATGAAAGGAAAAGAAGCGGGTGTTCAGAATCGAATTCGAACCCTGGAACCAAGAGCATTTTTGGTTCCATGTTGCCCGCATTCCTTAAATTTAGTGGTTAATGATGCTGCTCGGTTCTCATTTTATGCAGTTAAAATTTTCGATACAATTCAATGTTTGTTTAACTTTTTTTCAATTCAAGAAATATATGAAGCCCTATAGAATTAAGAAATCTAGAGGCAAAAAACATTGCAGAAAATAAAATTTTTGATTTTACATTTATTTGCTGCCTGCTAATTTGGTTTGATATTTTAGAAAATATAAATTAAACTAGTAAATATTTGCAAAGTTCGTCCGTTAATCTGTCAACTGGCATAACAGTTTTAGAAAATACAAAAAACAGTTTGATTTTAATGCGTTCCGATGAAAAATTTAATGAGTAGGTATGTTCAATTAACCGAGCGTATTGCTAGTTCCCTAGAAATACCAAATATGTTTCTTGTAGCTTCATCATTGCGATCTCAACGGAGAAAAATACTTTATGCTGATGAATGTCCTGAAACTATATTAGCCGAAACAAAGATTCAAAGTTGAATTTTTTTTTTCAAATACTTGAAAGGTTTGATACGTATAGTATCAATTTTACATTTTTGAGTAACATAAGCGAATGTTTAAAAAATAAAAATGTACGTGCTTCATGCCTTAATTTGCAGAATGTTTTAACATAAAGTAGTTTTAAATATTTAGATGGAGAAGAATTGTTTCAAGAGTTAACCGTAATATCCCAGCTTGTTACGCCACAAAGCTCAAGTTTAGATATGTTAAATTTTATTTTTAGTTCAAACCTTGAAGATTTTGCTCCGAATTTAGTAACTGCTCTCCAAATCCTTAATACAATCCCGGTCACGGTAGCTTCAGGAGAACGTAGTTTTTCTAAACTTAAAATTATTAAAAATTATCTTAGGACAACCATGACTCAAGAGAGATTGGTAGGTTTATCTATAATGTCCATTGAAAAGAAATTATTAAATTCTTTAGACTTTGATGATCTCATTTCTGAATTTGCAAAATGTAAGGCCAGAAAAGTAAGTTTCCAAGTTTAAAAGTTTCCCCTCTGCTCATTTCTTCGCTGCGTTTTAGTTTAATGGTTTAGGCCTCCTGGGGATACCTCAATAAAAAAAAAACGCATTGAAAGTCTACCTCCTGGGTAATCTGGGAAAGGCTTATGCTTGTGTATCAGTTTATGTGTAAAAAAAATATAAAAAAGGGGCGCTTTCTACAAATCTTGCACAGGGCGCAAGTTTGGCTTGGGCCGGCCCTGCATACCTGTGATACATGAAACCTAAAGACTGAACTAGGAATCCATAAACAACCTCTGATTTTGAATAACATACATTTCCTATTTATTGGAATCTAATGCCAAGCCCTTCTGTGATATCTTTTAGAGACTGATTTTTTTTGTTTGTGTGTACGTTTTCATTATTTATTTCAAATCCTCCAACCAAACTGTGATATAGAATAGGTAAAAATAAGTATCGTCCCATATTCATGTTATTTATTAACTTTTGTTAATTTATTTAAAGATAACCATCATCTATGAACCTATTTTTTTTGTATCACTTGTGCTAATTTTTATCACTTCACTAAAGCCAAAGAAAGAAAAAATATACTATCCAATTGCGAACGTAACAAGCTTATTCTACGAAGAGAAAGAAAGAGGTCATTGACCTTAACAACACCCCGAATGATCAAAAGTTTCCTGTGTTTGCATTCTTTTTTTTATTTTTTGCTTTTATCTGCGAATGTGCTATATAGCGATGTAATAACCTGCCTTAACTCTAAAAACTAATGTTAATATACTTTCATATAATACCTTATCCTAAATCTTAACCTTATGTACCTCACCTCCATATTAATCCTTACTTCGTGTTGATTTGTCATGTATATGCCCGGCTTGTGGGCGTGAGTTTTTCCCCACGTTGAAATCTAGAAGTTCAGCAGCCTTCACCGTCTCTGTTGTATCCGAGAGACCTGCCAGATCCGGAGATTTGTTGTGGCTGCTCCTGAAAGAAAAAATGTGGTTAGAGAAACTATATGTATTTATGTATTCCATTCTATGTTTTTGGGTGGTTTTCTGGTCCCAAGTCCTTTGTTACTTCGTCCCAGTGTTGTTAGATCCTAACCTGTGAAAAAAAACTTAAGGCTATAAATGTAAAGAAGGAAACCAAAAATAAAACTCTACTTAGCTTCGACCTCGGGGATCCCTGCCACTCCCAGGTTGGAGGTATGGGCATTTAGGTTTCCTCCTCTTCATTCCTTCTGTAGATCCTTTTTTTTATGTTTTAGTCCGCACTCGTGCTTGTTTTTATCCTTTTTTTGTTTATTTAAATTAAAATAATTACCCGGGGGCACTTGCGCACGGAACAAAAATAGAAATAAAATAAACAAAATTGAGATCTGACGTCTGTCATTGCGGGTTGACAAGTTAGCGAGGGTCCAAACCCAAACTAGGTCTAATGCTAACTGATAGAGGGAGTAACTCGCTCTATCTGAATACACAACCGACGTCGGTAAATAGGAATCGTAGGTATATAAATAAGTAGAAGCCGTTGAACCCAACAGCTGACGGTATTTAAATTTACATAGGATGGATGTGAATATGTATCGGATGAGGTGATGGTGATGGATTAAGTATAGGATGAGGCGATGTACACTCGGTGCGTACAGTAGTGCCTCGGATGTATGTCACCAACTCAAATAGCAATAGTGGGTGGCAATCAGTTCGGAGGTATCGCCGAGTAAAGACGGCCGAGTGAACAAAAAAAGAAAAGTGAAGTCGAGTCAACGTAGAATAATTTAAAAGAAAAGGAAGTCGGGTTAAAGTAAAGTAATTGCTAAATAAAAAAAAGAAGTTAGATTCGAATTTAATTTTTTTAAACATTATTGTGAGACTTTGTCAGTGAGGTGTAAGCTGCGCGGGTGAGTTTGCTTCCTATTATTAGGAGAAAAAGTGTTTCAAAAGTGTTTTTTTCTTATACGAAAAAAAGGTGGATAACACAAGCGAGGAAAGCAATTTCGACCGCGGGACATACCCGGCAAGCAGTTTGAAGGAATTCCCTATACGGAAGAAAAAAAGGCCTGTGAAGTACCCGGGCTTCCAAGTAATAAGTACTTTTTTTAATATTTCCATGAACTATCCACCCGCGCAGTGAAAAAAAAAAATAAAGAAAAAATAAGAAAAAGAAAGAGATTATCCAAAAGATCCAGAGGATCCTGTCTGGACCTCAAGGTTAACAGCCCACAGGACGCCGTTGCGACATACCTATATACATGCTGTACCTTTGGTACCTACGCCACTCTACGACAATACCTGCATACTAGGATTTATCGTTTTTTTTTTTGTTTTAAATTAGTATTTCGTTGCATATTATTATTATTTACATATTTAGTTATTAAAATTTAAGTTTTTCTATATTATTTAAATTTTATCTTTACATTCTTTTTTTTTTACTATTTTCATTTACTTAATTTTTTTTTCGTTACTTTTTGGTTTTTATATTATCTTCATTTATTCAAATTTTTTCGGTACTTTTCGTTTTCCAAATTTATATTCATTTACTTAATTACCATTGCGTTACCTTTGTTTTTGTTATTTATAATATTGTGATAGGGAAACTTCAGCGACTTTGAGTTTTTTTTCTATTCCGATCAGGGAAGAAGTCGCCGACATCGCCAGTGCGAAGAGGGGTTCCTCTTACGTCCCTCGCGACGCAATATTTTGCATCACCCTTTTTTTATCCACCCACAAAGAGCTCCTTGTAGGCAGGAAATTAGGGTCCGATTAGGGACAACAAAGAAACAAAACGCATATAGGAATCACTTGAGATACCGGACGCTGGAGAAACAAAGAATCGCCGCGTGGCTCCGGCGATTAAAGCTCCCGTTAGTGTTTTTCTTTGTGTCGATGAAATTTTCCTAATATTCTTGTTTCTTTATTCTTGTCTTAGTTCTTTTTTAGTAATAATAATGTGAATAAAATAGTTAAGTCTTTGTTAAAAAAATACGATGTTATTAAATCCAGTGTTTTATTTGGTTTGTGTTCTGAATTTAAAGATGGAATAGTGAAGATATTTCAGGGGGTGCGGTATGGGGTGTTAATTTCAGGTTTGGCGGAAATGTAATTCCACGGCAGTGGCCTTCCTGGTTCCGCTTTTGGGGAATCCGAAAACCAGGCCGAATGGATTCCAGGAAGGGAGGGTAAAGGCCAGGCCGTGACATCATCACCGGTCGCCGAGAAAGGTGAATGAAGTGGTGGTAGTGCACACCTTTATTTCAGTATCTCAAAATATCCGGCATGATTTATGTTTTTTTGTAAAGAGGTGAGTTCCGGTTACGGTAGCAAGACCCCCCCCAACATCCGACGAGCTCAGCTGTGCACCGCAAGCATGCCGCAGCTACCGTAACGGACATTCCTTCCCCTGCCCAATCCCTATCCTCGTTCCCATCCTAGATTTACCTTCTTCGATTGAACCTATCCTACCCATACCTCTCCCGTTTGTCTATCGACAGCGGGCACCCTACATCCATACCAATGGCTCCCGATACCTTGCTCTTTCTTTCCGATCCTCTTTCCTTTCCTCTACCCTACCTCGTTGCCAAATGGTGCCCAAAGTTTTTAAAGGGTGTTCCATTACAAATGGCTCTTTCTCCCTTTTCTTCTTCCTTTTCCTCCTTCTGCCTCTACCCTACCTCGTTACAAACCTCAAAAGAAAATACGGTTCTTATATGGCCTTCTGAAAATTTTTTTCCAAGTCTGTAGTCTTCACGTAAAAATATTTACAACTTTCTTCAAAAAACACCTTTTATATCGAGATTAAAAGAAAACATTGTAAGAGAATGTATAAACGCAACAAAGAGACAATATCCTAGCTGGTTCGATGATTCCGATGAATGCTATGCACATAAAATTGACATCATACATTTTTTAATAAAAGTCTTACTTTGGAAAAATTGTAAATGGGTAATTGACACAAAAGATAAAAGGTATAAAAATCCTAGAACTAAAATAAAAAAATTAATGAATGTTATGAACGCGTAGCTCAAACAAAAACAATAAAAAAAAAACAAATACATAACCAATTTACATATATATATATAAATGTACAATTCAGCGGGTGGTAGGTGGGTGGGGGTCGATATTCTGCCACGTCCACGTTCGTGACCCCTGGAAACTATTTAAGCAAAGGCAATTTTATAAAAGATCAATAATAAAATAAATAATTATAAATACTTACGATATTTTATTTTTAATTGTCAAGGCCAAAAATTGTCTCTTAAACTTTTTATAAAACCACCTTTGCTTAAATAGGCTAAGAGCAGTGATGTATTAAACATATACAAACTTCTAAACAAAACTTAACAGACCTATTTTAACATCCCAATTAACTATTTTTTTAGAAAACTACTAAAAACTGGTAAAAATAGTTTCTACTAAAGCATCTTGAAAACAGAGAAAGATATTGTATTGACTTCAAACTTATTTAATTTAATACAAAAAATGTTTAAAATATAGTTTAAAATAAAAAGTTAATCAACCGATAGTTTTTTCCTTTAATTTAAACCTAAAAAAAGTACTAAAAAAACGTGAAATTGATTCTTAAACTGAAATATCGGGTAAAGGAGAAAGAAAAAAGAAAGAAAGAAATTGTACAAATTGTTGTTATTAATAACAATTTTTTATTTTACAGAAAACTAAAAACCTTAAGCAAAAAAAAAAAAAATAAAAAAATGATTAACCTAATTGAATTTATAAATTAGATTGAATAAAGAAAGATATTGACTTTAAAGTTGTTTCATCCCATAGAAATATTGTTGTTAATGTTTTGTAACAATTTAAGACAATGTTTATTTGAGAGAAACCAAACTTCTTTCAAAATATATTAATTTAACTTTTCGATACATCTATTTCCACAGAAAACAGCTTAAATGTATATTTTTGCATACTTACTTACTAATACAATTTTTCCAAATAAAAAAAATAAATTTTGAAAAATTTAAGTGGGTATCAATAGTAAGTTATCAGTGTGGGTCACATCCGAGCCTCTTTTTTGTATCGAAATTATTTACATGAGTACCTACCTACACCTGTTTAAGTTCACAAAATACGCAACTTACGTTTTGCATAGGACAACAAAGAAACAATCAACAAACAACAAAAAGACCGAAATTGAAACTTACCCTTTTGTCATATACATATATCTATGGATACATGACATACACACATGCGTTCAATATATGTATCAAAAAAAATCAAAATAAGGAAGGCAACCAAAACTAAGCCTCATACGCTCACCAGCGGCGCACGTACATTTGCATCAGTGTTACCATAGGAATCCATACAAATTATTTTTAAAATGTCTTGCACCTAACTCATCTTCTCTTCCTTTCTTAAATGTATTTTCAACATATATGTATGTATATTGTTTTATTTGATATAGTAAAATATAACATGGAAAAATTAATAACTATGGTTTTTATTTTCATATTCAATAATAAATAGCATAAATAGCTAAATAGCATAAAATACCTACATCGCTTGAACAATAGCAACTGAAATATGGTAACATCATCGGCACCAAAACATCATCGAAACCAAAACAGTTTCTTTTTTTCTTTGTCTCTATGGACGTTGACTTGAGAGAAAAAACAACTTTAGAATTTTTTATAGTTATACACATAGCTTTGAACAGGCATACTGGCAAGCCAATATGTGCAATCAAAAACAGCTTTTTGTGCTTGAAGATCAACTGACAAAAAGCTTTTTGTCAGTTGATAGCCAAGGAGTAGTGAAAAAAATATGGGACATTTTCTTCTATGGGGATGAGACATCTGTATAGTTTCTTATCTGTGGTAAAAGGTTCTTTGTAATTAGGTTGGTTTAGCTCGATTTCAGCTATAATATGTTCTTTTAATTTATTGAATGCATTTATGGCTTCTTCATTTAGTTCTATGAAGATTTTCTTTGCCATATTTGACGAGATTGAACCATTTTCGCTTTGTAAAACTTAGTTAAAGGTTTTGCTATTTTAGCATAGATCATAATGATCTTTCTGTAATAGCCTATCATTCCTAAAAAGCTTCTGAGTTGTCTGATAGTTTTGGGAATAGGGTATTCGTTAATGGTTTTAACCTTTTCGGGGTTGGTTTTTATTATATTATGGGATATGATATATCCTAGAAATTCTACTTGTTTCTCGAAGAGTCTCGTTTTTTCGATTGAAATCTTCATGTTTGCATCGTGCAATACTTAAGTCACTGTTTCAATGTCTTTTATGTGGTTAGAGAATATACTGACATCGTCAATATATACGTGGCACATTTTGCCTATATGTTCTCTAAGAATATTATCCATGGCTCTTTGGAAGATGCTTGGAGCATTTTTTAATCCAAAGGGGAGCCTTAGGTATTCGTATTTCCCATTGTTGATGGAAAATGCGGTTTTCTCTATGTCTTGGTCCGACATTAGGATTTGGTGGAATCCTGATTCAAGATCGATGGTAGAGAAATATTTGGCTTTTCCAAGATTGGAAAGTATGACACTAGTCTCCGGTATAGGACACTTGTCCGATATAGTATGAGCATTTAGTTTCTTGTAGTCAATTACTAAACGATTTTTCTGGGTACCGTCCGTATTCAGTCCTTTTTTTGGGACTATCCATATAGGAGAATTATATGGGCTTTTGGAAGGTCGTATTATGCCTTTTTGTAGCATGTCTTGAATTTCTTTATTCACGAGGTCATTTACAGAAAAAGGGTAAGGATATTGTTTTGTCCAGATAGGGCTTTCATTAGTGGTTCTAATTTCAGCTTTTATATCTGTTCTGAAAGGTAAAGATATATCAACCTGTGTTTGGAAACTTTGTATTTTCTCCAAATTTGTTTGTCTCAAATCATCCATTTTTTTGTCTCTGTTACATTATTAATGATTTCTTGATCTTCGTTGAACGAGAGTTTTTCAATTTTATTATTATATTTCAGGGTTTGTGTCCCTAAATTGATTGTTGCTTTTGCTAATTTCAGCAAATTTGTGCCTATTAGGGCGTCTAAATCTAATGTATCTATAACATAAAACCTTGTTTTATGATCAAACAGTAAAACTTCATGGTATGTTTTAATAATTATTTCTCCATTTGGAGTTTTTGCCTTTTTTAATATGTTTAAATGTATTGGGTCTGAAAAGACGTTCGGTCGGCAATAGTTACTATTGGCGCCTGTATCTAAAAGAAGTTTTATTCGGTTATTTCGTATTGTTCTGTGAATGTACGGTAATCCTATGCTTCGTCTAAAAAAGTATTTTCGTCTTCATTAATGTTGTTTATTCTTTCTGTCTTAATAGCAGGTTTATATGATTGTTGAGAGTCTTCTCTCGGTCTTTTGAATGGTTCTCTAGTGGGAACAAATGGGGTAAAAGGTTTATGTGTTGGTCGAGTCATGTCTCTTAATGGTGGTTTAAAATTTGTTTGTTCACGATACCTATTGAGAGTTGAGTCGGTATCCATTTTTTCTGGCTTTTGTTGTGACTGTACTTTTGTATTATTCATATGTTGATTATGAGTCATTTCCTTTTTGGGAAATCTTAAATTATTTGTGCTCTTTTGAGTAAATGAGTGAAATTGGCTTGCGAAAGACGATCTTTCGTTGTTGGATTGTAGTTCTTGTGCTTTGGATAAAGCGGAAGGTAAGTCTGGAGGATTTATAGAGAATAGTATATTTGATAAACTGCCGTTCAGGCCTGATATGAATATTCTAAGGGCTTTTTGCCTATTCAAGTCATTTAATTCGTTAGTCAAGGCTGTGTTGCCGTGTGTCATCTTCGTTTTGTTAATTAATGCAGTTAATTTTTCATTAACGTTATTATAATAGTCGATTAAACTAGTATTGTTTTGTTTAAGTACACTCATCTCTTGTTCGATGATGTGTGCGGGTCGTTTGTCAGCGTAAGCGAAATCGAGTCGTGCTATGATAGCGTCGTAATTGAGAACCGTACCATGGTTCGTTAAAACATTATTGGCTTCGCCTATAATTTTGTTTCTGAGTATAGTTAGTGCAGCGAAGTATCTTCTACTGCCTTTTGTGTATAAGCACATACTATTTTCGAAGTTTTCTCTCCATGAAATATAACTATGATGGGAACCGTTGAATTCGGGTAAGCTTTTGACCATGTTTAAAGGTTCGTTATCTGGTATAGTTAAGTTATGTCAATTGTCTGTTTTGTGTAATTAGTAGTTGTGTTTGGTTCATATTTTTGTTTTAATTTGTTAATTTCTAGTTCAAAATTACGTTTAATATCCTGTGTTGCTAATCTAATTAGCTCTAGAACTTGTTCTTGATTCATTTTGACACTTTGTTTAATATTAAGCACTTATAATACCTTAATATGTTGACTGTTGTAAATGATGCACTTTCTCGGATGCTGGATTCGATACTTTAGCTTATGTTTGGCTGGATCCCTGTGGTGATTTCTTACTTGGTTGTTTCAGAAAATTTCCTCGTTAATTTGTGTGGTGAAGCAACTTTTGGGAATTCCTACTGTCAGTTCGGAGTTTTTAAGCACTTGTTTAACTTTCACTTGAATTAATTTTAACTTTAGGATGGAGGGATCCCGGTTGAGCCCCCAATTAAATATTTCTACTCGATTTTATTTAAAAAAAAATCTTTATTAATTTCAAACAAAATCTTATTCTAAGCTTTACAAAATCTTTTTTTGACTTGTTCTTAATTTATTCTTATAAATGGTGTTGTCGGAGTAGCACTTTCAATTCAGAATTTCGGATAAGAACAGCGGTGGCGTTCTGGTGTGGTTTGGGTTTTTATACTCGTTGAACAAAGAAGTCGTACGTGACTTTTATTGCTTACGTGAGCTTTTGGTTAATTGATAAACGAAGTTCATTGGTGCCGTCTGGATTATGTTTATCGTATGTTGTTTCCGTTTGCGTGTGCAACATGATATGGTTTGTCTGAATCATTTTATTTTTGTTGTGTGGTGCAGGCATCTCCTTAACTTATATTATAAAATTTAATTCAAGTCTCTAGCGTCATTTATTCATGAGATATTTAGGTTTAACCAAAATTTTCACCTTTTTTTTTAAACTGCTATGGTAAAAAAAACCACCCACGCAATTTTCTTGAGAGCCCTTTCTGCATCTGTATCTGTATAAAAAAATTTATTTGAAGTCGATATCTCTTCTGGTTCTTGAGCTATGGAAGACGAAAAAAACGTCGCGAACGTACAGACGTATACGGACGTACGGAGGTACGAACGTACGTATGTACACACGCACGCACAGACATCTTTCTAAAAATCTTTTATTTCGACTCTAGGGACCTTGAAACGTCGAGAAATGTCAAAATTTTCAATTTGACAAATCGGACCCATTACAATAACTTCCTATGCTAAGTTAATAATAATGTGAAAAGAATTTAAAGGAAAAGAAATTAAATTAAAAGAAATAAAAGGTGTGCAAAGAATTTAAAGGTTTGTTTTTTATTGACGCAAACTACATGTAAAGCTATTTATATTAGCATTTGTTTGGCAAGCAAAATTGTAAAAAAAGCTTTCAAGAAATAAATACAATTGCTTACCCTCTTTCGGATAATTAAAATTCATTACATGAAAAAGTTTAAATATTGAATCTAAGCATTTAAGCAATGTAGAAAATTTGTACAAAACGTCATCATAGTAACTGTAAAAATATTCAAGTTCTGTTTTTTCTTTACCTATTACTATAATGATCGGTTGCAATGTTAGTCCCTTCGTGTAATATTTTTGGCGTAAACTGTCTACCTTAACCGTATAATAAAGAATCGAGGAGCAATATAAAAAATAGGAGTCCTGGGCATCCTTAATTGATGGTTTCCATTTTGATTTCTTTGATTCCTTTTTTCCAACAGATATTATTGGTGGTTTTAAAAGGACACGGATTGAAGAGAGAATAAGAAAATCCCAAGAATCTGAAATAAACACGAAATATTATTTATTAATAACATGGATATGACTAAAAATTTAAGAAATTTTGTTTGAACAGCAAATAAATGGTAAATCATAGCTTTATAAACAGGGTGAATGGCAAAAAAGTTAACCAACAGTCTAAGAAAGATAGGTTGTAGCAAGACAAACAAATTATTTTAATATTTTTTTTTCTTGTATTCATCCAAGTTACTGGGCTTTCACTGTTCATATATCTTGTGCCAATCCCTATTTATAAATAAAAAATAAATATGATATCTTACTTGCGTCAATATTTTCAAAATTCTTTAAAAATGCCAACGATGCTTTATCCTTTAGTTTTTGTTGTAAAAGTGGAACAATCCTATCAGTAAATGAAGGCCAGAGCTGAAATGAAATATCTTTCAGGATGCCAAATCAGTTGACCGAATACAAAACAGTGCTAAAAATGTTAAAGGTTAATCTTTTTTTCTAACGAATACGTTTCACTTAAGGTTACTTCCTTACAACTATAATAATTCATGAATATGAATTTGAAACATGTTACAATTTTTATATTTTAATTTTGGTTAAATGTTATGTAAACTTACAAGTGTATGTCCAAGAGAATGTTTGAAGAGTGGCCACTCTGAGAAGATATTTGAGGAATTATTTTGAATATCTTACTTCTTCCATCTTTTTTGAACTTCCGACCATGGCTCATTGTTGTGTTTAAGCCAAGCAATAGTTTCTTCAATTTCAGTGTTGTAGGGAATATCCGCTTGATTCAACTCGGGATCAATTTCTGTTGTATGAGTTTCCTTTTGAAACCTTTTAGTTTGATTCTAGCGTTAACGGCCTTATCATGAAGTTTACCGGTAGGATTAGGGCCGTGACCTCTTTTGTGCATATAGTATTCCTGAAAATATTGTTTATTACAGCTATATAAATGGATTAGAAAAAGGTGAATATTCAAATGGCCAAGCTTAATTATGTTTATAATTTAAGTTAACATTCAAATTATTTTATTATTAATACTTTGTTAATATAAGTTTTTTTTAAAATATAGCCTTTATATAACGAAAAGTTAATGAACTTATAAACAATAATGACATTCATGCCTTTTTTAAGGTAAATTGAAGGTTCAAATACTTGTTTTAATATGTTTGATTTTTGTTTTGATAACGGTATACGAGTAATATAAATATCTTCTTAAAAATAGAACTGCGTTAGTTTTTATAAAAGTAAGCTACCTTGTTGTCAGATGGAAAAGTTAAATTAATAGCATTAGTAGCCGCTTGAATTTCTTTCATCGCCATTTCCTTATTTCTGCATGAAAAACTTTCAACAATAATAGAGGCTAAGGTATTCTTATGTTTTTCGTCTAAACAATTTGTTTGCTTGTAGTTATCCAATACACCCTTGCCCTTCTCTGTTTTTTGTAAGAGATCTTGCAGTGTTATATTAGCCGCATTTTATTATCACCATGATCTGATCCGAATCAGATCATGATAATAAAACAGCATTGGATCATCATATTTTTTGTTATTTAAAGTTTGGTAGCAGTGTCAAATTCGTTCTTTCAAAAGTGACATTTCGAAGCAAAAAAAATATAAACAAATACCCAAAATGGAAGCTGCTGTGGCTGATGTAAGTATTCATTTTAATTTGTATTTCCTTTCTCTATTAAAAACTTTTATAATTTGCAGTTTTTATTTGAAAGTGATGAAAGCGAAGAATCAAACAATTCAATTTTATCCCTATTGAATCTTATCGATGATGATTCAAGTTCCAGTTGTAGCTCCACAACTTCTGAAAATGTTCCTGCAAATCACCAAAGAATTAAAAACTTTTTGGAGACTTCAAAAAACACTTCAGACTTCATAGGTCCACCGTCCACATATTGATAGGTATGCACTCAGTTTTACTCAAATAATATATTTATGTTTAGATGCTAATGTATTTAAAATGTATTTTAGATCGGTATAAGCATTTACCACGATTCAATTCGACACCAAAAAGAGGTCTGCCGAAAAAGAAGTATATTTATTTTTATGGTACATGGCAAATACCAACACTTTTCGCGAAGTATCTAATTTATTCGGCGTGTCACAGTCCACAGCATGGCATATTATTCAAAGAGTGACAATGTGGCTAATATCCATCGGCCATGAATATGTTAAGTGGCCAAGCAGGGATGAAATTGCTCAAAATATGGCTTTAATGGAAGAAAAAACAAAGATGCCAGGAATTTTGGGTTGCATAGACGGATCCCATATAAAAATCAAGGCCCCGGTTCTGAACAAAGAAAATTATTTTAACAGGAAGCATTATTACAGCATTTTACTTCAAGGTGTTGTTAATGCAAAGAAAAAGTTTATAAATGTCTTTTGTGGAGAACCGGGGAGTTTGCACGACAGCCGACTTCTCCGAAGATCGGATTTATATAGAGTTTCATTCGAAAGGACCGAAGAGCGTTTTCCTTTTAACTCATTCCTGCTTGGTGACTCGGCATATCCATGTCTTGAATGGCTGATTCCACCCTTCAAAGACAATGGGAATATGACAGATGCTCAACGCAGATTCAACGAAATTCATTCTTCTGGGCGAATAGTAATTGAGCATACTTTTAATTTGCTCAAAACTCGTTTTAGAAGAATACTTCATTTTACGGAGCACACGAATATTAACTCTGTCGTGAACTTAGTGGCATGCGCTTGCATACTACATAACATGTGTGTAGACAACAACGATGAGTTAGAGGAAAGCCATGAGCATGAATCTTTTCCAGAGCTTGATTCTTATTCAGGAACTTCAAGCAGTTCAAGGCGGCAGCAGTTAATGGAAGATTTAATCAATAGACATGTAATTTAAAGAATACAAAAATGTTTGTACTCTTTAAATACATTTTGTTATTAATATAAAAATAAATAATTAAAATTTAGGTAAAAAGAAACTTAAAACATCACATTTCATTGATTTCATTTCATATTTACATACATTAAAAACAAACAAAAAAGTAAGTAGGAACTTAAAACATCACATTTCATATTGAACTAAATAAATATTTACATACATACTAGGTACATCAAAAAATGTTGAAAATACTTTTATATGGGAATTTTTTGAAATCATTCTTTAAATTGAAAATGGTTGTAAGAAACACCTAGGTGACATAAATTAGAACTCAGAACCGTCTGAACCATCTCAATGAAGAGAGTAGTTTTGAAATGACAGTGGTTTGTATGTAACACTTCCAAGAATTTCGAGAGAAAATCATACAAAATTCTTAAAAGTGTTACATACAACCCACCGTCATTTCATAACTACTCTCTTCATTGGGATGGTTCAAACGGTTCGGAGTTTTAATTTATGTCTGCTAACTGGTTCCGTAAACTCTATTAAATTCAAAAAATTATTTCAAAAAATGTCCAATTTTCTCAAAAACTAAAAGACATAAAATCATCTAGTTTTCAGTTTTTGATCAAAAACAAATAAGAGCAATAAATTCTGAAATAAAAACAATGGTAGATAATCTTAAAGTATTGAAAAAGTTACACTTTAAACCTTTTTTTAACTTTTTTTACTCAAATTTTGAGTTTAAAATTTTTTTAAATTGCCCCTCCCACCTAAACGGGGGGAGATAGACCCCCCTCCCATAGTAAAAAATGCTTGTATTAAGACCCTCTACCAAAAAGCGTTATTATATCTTGGCGCCAAAGTTATCGTACTCGTGCCCGCTTTTGTTTCGTCTGTAGTCCAGATTCGTTTTGACCTATTAATAAAATTGAACTTGATAAATGTGACACTAAAATAATTTAATTTAGAGATTACTTACGATTTATTTGTATTTTCTCCCATTTCTGCTGCAGCTTTCTCGATTTTATTTATATTTTTTGACATTTAAAGCAGGGTTGCCCATAGAACATTTTGCTCAATGATTTTTTTTTGTTCCTTTTTTTTGGGAAAATAATACCCATAAATTATGTCAAATATACATTTTCTTGGACTTAATAATTTGAATTTCACCAATTAATATCTAGTTTTGTTAAAATATCTAATTATTTTATGGATTATATACCAAATAAATAAATATAAAGCTTCTCGCTTTCTATTTAAAAAAATATTTTATTTCAGTCAAATGGAAATGTTTATATGGCAATACAGGTTTTATTTAATTTGTTTGCAATGATACCAACATTTACATGTGAAATCACAATGATAGAGCGCTCCTTGTTGTGAAAAAAAGAATTAAATTTTGGATCTCAAATTGAGATCCAAACACAAAGCAGGATCTTGTGTTGTTGTTGTAATGCATGTAAATCCAAGATCCGGATCAGATCATGGTGATAATAAAACGCGGCTATTATTACAAATTTTTGACTCATCCCCAAAAGAAGTAATTGATGATGTTGGTGAACTTAGGGTACTGTTAGCTTCAGTTGAATTCTGGCTTAAACATTGAGATTCAATCCAATTTTTACAAGCCTCAGAAACATTTTTAGGTAACTTATTAATAAAAATGAAAAACATTAGAAATACATTAAAGTTAAAATGTTTAAACTATATCATACTTTTTGTCTATAAACATTTAGATAAAATTTAAATTTATCTCTTGTTCCCAAAAGAGTGGCAGGGAATAAATCATTTATATCTGATTCAGTAACAAGTAGGAGACTTTCAATATCAAATCCATTATCTAAAATTAAATAGGATAGAGTTAAGCTTTGGAACTATGTTAGAAAAAAATATGTCCACACCAATTAGACGTTTATAAACCATTTCATCAAATCCAAACTTATCGCAAATTAATTCTTTCATCTCATTTCGGTCTTCAATACCTTCTTCTAAATTAGCGGTTAATGAATCGATAATAATTGGTTTTTCCTTTGAATACGCATTTTCTTCGATTATGTGGATTGGGGTTTCAATGACAAATTCATTTTCCGCTGCAACATAAACCACCTCTCCAATTTCACAGGTATTCATGGCAACTACATATTAATATGAAAATAGTAATTAATACTCACTTTAGTAGAAAATAATAACAACCCGAAAAATATGCTGACTGTAATATTATAATCTTGAGACAATGGGGTGAATACTATAAAAACTTAACGGGACTTGAAATCAATTTTGATTATGTTTGTTTTATATTATGTATTTCAAGGAATTGAAAAATGATCATAGAAAACTAATCTACTATGAATTATTCCAAAACAATTTTTTTAAACATATCGGATTTATAAAGGCTTCTAAACTAAATAACTTTTTAACTT
Organism: Eupeodes latifasciatus; assembly: GCA_920104205.1. Taxonomy (NCBI): domain Eukaryota; kingdom Metazoa; phylum Arthropoda; class Insecta; order Diptera; family Syrphidae; genus Eupeodes; species Eupeodes latifasciatus. The sequence goes on from OV049927.1 coordinate 34,439,732, forward strand.
TACACTTTATTGAAACTTGCAAAGATTTTTATTTAATTTACAGGCGAATGGGCCCGAGGACTGTAGCGAAACAAATGGCAAAGTTTTTACCAATCAAAAGCATGATATCAGAATCTTAATGGTATACATATATTATTAAAACAATGGGAAAAACTATTAAATTAATGGGGCGCTACTATTGGCAGCCCGAAAAATATGCTCACTTAATGGGATCTACTATTATACATATAATCTTGAGACAATGGTGTGAATACAATAAAAACTTAACGGGACGTGAAAGCAATTTTGATTGTGTTTTTTTTTATATTACTTCAGGGAATTGAAAAATTATCACTGAAAACTAATCTGCTATGAATAATTCCAAAACAATTTATTTAAACATACCGGATTTAAAAAGGCTTCTAAATTAAAAAATCTTTTTAACGTTACACTTTTTTGAAATTTAGTTAAATAAATGTAAACATTTTTATTCACTAGCGACTGGGCACGAGGACTGTAGCGATACAAATGGCAAAGTTTTTACCAATCAAAAGCATGGCATCAGAATCTGAATAGGATATACTATTAAAACAATGGGAAAAACTGTTAAATTAATGGGGCGCTATTATTAGGAGCCCTAATTATATGCTCACTTAATGGGATCTACTATTATATTTTTTCTTGAGACAATGGGATGAATACTATAAAAACTTAACGGGAATGTGTAAAACTAACGGATGTTTCACTAAATTAAATGAACACGTGGTATTTCTGAAAAAAGTTTGCCGTTTGTGCAAAATAATACCTTAATGTTTGGATCTTTGGTTTTTATTTAGAGTTTCGTAAATCGAATTTCATAAAGTTAACAGCTAGGTTCCAGAATTCGAGTGAAATGAAAGTGAAATCGAAATTGCAAATCGAGTGAATTCATTTTCAGTGTTCTACATTTCGAACGATTTGGTACCTTCGAATTTTTTTCGAAATCACTTTTCGTGAAATTGAAATCAGCTGATATCTGTCATTTGGGAAGTTGTTGAAGTATTTTTATTTTTGCAAATTGTTTTCCTGTAAATATTTTTTATTTTTCACGCGTTTGAAAATATAAAAGCACTAACTAGCCACTACAGATTATATAACGGATCGTATAATGAGTGCTGCGTTAATCGTTTTGGTCTTGCAGACTGAAAGGAATAAATATGCACTGGAAAAAATAAAAAGACGAATGCTGCGAGATGTATCTAATCCCTTGGAAATTGCAGATGCCGCGTATGTTGTTAGACTGAAAATAAAAGTTAAAGCCTGTCAATTATTAGTTTTTTTTGTACATGTAGGTTCATTTCATACTACCGACTTAATAAAAGTGCTTTCTTAATGGTGCTGGAAATTGTTGAGCCACATCTTAAACAATCTTCAATTCCTGCAACGTTGTAGCTAGCCGCAGTTTTGCGTTTTCTTGCCGAGGGAAGTTTCCAAAGGTCAATTGGGAAGGATGCTGATATCGCTTTGGGTCGAAGCACTGTTTCAAAAATGCTAACAGAAGTACTAACAATTTTGGAGAATCGAATCTGTCCAAGTTGGATAAAACTTGCTATGTCCGATGAAGATCAAAGTAAATCAAAACGACATTTTTTTGACAAATTCAACATTCCTGGCGTCATAGGATGCATAGACGGTACCCATATTAGAATGTCGCAGCCAAATCAAGATCCAACGCTTTTCTATAATCGAAAGGGTCACTTTTCAATGAATGCAATGATTGTAAGTTGTTTTATTTTTCAAAGATAGTACATTACATACGCTTCTTTTCAACAGATATGCGATTACAACTTAGTAATAAAAGCTGTCGACGCCCGTCGTCCAGGATCAAGTCATGATGCTCTGATCTGGAGCATGAGCAAAGCTCGGAACTATTTTCAAAGAAGATATGACGGAGGGGAGCGTTCTTCCTGGCTTTTAGGAGATGCTAGTTATGGATTAGAGCCTTTTCTTCTGACGCCCTATAGAGATTCTCAAGCAGGAACCTTAGAGCACGCATTCAACCAAAAACATTCCTCGGCTCGAAACGTAGTAGAGAGGACAATCGGCGTTTTGAAAAATCGTTTCAGGTGTTTAGCTCGGTCTCTTAAATACCAGCCAAATAAAGTGGTGCAAATAATAAATGTTTGTTGTGCATTACACAACATCTGTAGACATTACAAGATACAAAATGAAGATGATGAAAACATTGCGCTAGAAAGCGAACCAAATGAAAATGACATAGCACCCGAGATAATAGAAGGATCTGTAAATTTGAATGAAGCTAATCAAATAAGAAACCAAATTGCCAGCAGAATACACTTAAGACATTATTTATTTAATTAATATAAGATATGTACAGATTAAAAGTTGAAAAGCTTAAATAAAATTTTTAAAAGGAACACAAATGTTTTTTCAGTTCTGAGTTTTAAAACTAATAGGAACCAAAATGCTTAAAACAAAAAAAAAACAGCAAAAAAAAACAGCAAAAAAAAAACAAAAAAGGAACATAAACGTTTCTTCACAGTTCGGAGTTCTTAAAGATACAAAAATACATTTAAGGCCCTTGATAGTCAGTCTTGCAGCCCACTTCGCTTATAGATATCGAGCTTCATTTCTTTAAGCTCTATTTCCTTCTTTTTTAAAAGAATTTCCTCCAGTCTTAATTTTTCCATTTCAGCGTTGTGTCTCTTCGTCTCCTCGTTTCTTGCTTCCAAACAATTTTGAAGAGAGTCCACAGATTTCTGCAGCTTTTTCATAGTATGCTCAATATCCTTTGCAACACGAGCGAGTTTGCTGGAAGCTGCCAATATGCCCTCCATTTTTTCACCAATTTGTTCTATTGCTTTGGTTTGTTTTGCAATAAGATCTTCTACGCTGTTTCCGCCACCGGTTTGTCTCTTTCTCTTCCTACCTGATGGTGCTGCTGGTAATGCAGGTTCAGTGACTTCTTGCATTGCTTCATGTTCTTGACCAACTTGTTGGGAGTTGTTGGGCATGGAATTATTGTAACCGTATTCGACTTCATCCTCCACACCGAAATCCATCGTGTTAGGAATTCCCTCAACGACGGTGTAAATACCGCAAATTTTAGCAATTGCATCTTCCGTAGGCGATACCACAAATTTGTTAAAGGGGCCTCCTCCAGTTGATACATCTTCGGCCTTGTTATGGGATAGCTTCTTCCTTATTGAACTCTTCCAGTCCGTCCAAACCTTCAATAAAAAAGTGTAAACCATGATTTTTTTGATGTTGCTAGTTTATTATTATTTACTTTTTTCCAACCACTCGCGTCCTTCTGCGGTGGACCATTGCTGTTGAGCTCGGATTTTAAATTGTCCCACAAAGCTTCCGCGACAACTCGGTCCCCTTTCATAAATCCCCTAGCGAGATCCTTGTGCTGCTCCATAAAATTTATAAATATTGCCTCCTGCGCATTATTTTTGTGTTTTCCCCTGTTTCAAATATGTTTAAAGTGCAATAAACTTAGGAAGTTTCATTAAAAAAATCATTTTTTTACTTACATTTTTAATCGCGTCTTTTTTGTTCCACTATTTCACATCAAATGAACAAGATCGATTTGAAATCGCTCGGAAACCGATAAAATCGAATTGTGGAACACAACAATTTCACTTCGTTTCGATTTCGTTAAATTCGAAATTGAAATCGAAAAATCGAATTGTAGAACACCGAATTATATTTTCGATCGATTTCGATTTCATTTCGAGTTAAAGTGAAATGTAGAACCTAGCTGTAAATAATTCCAATAAAACCACAAATCTCTGACAAAATTAAAAGAAAAAAACGGCTTGAAATTAAAACTACTTTTTCTTTAACTAATATATTATTATTTCCTAATACATTCATTATCAGGGCTGTTCTTTAACTTTTCTTTGATCTTTGTGTATTTTAACAGAATTTAATTGTTATCTTATGAAAAGATTAAAATTTGCAGCGAAAATAATTGAATATTAGGATAATGTTTAATAAAATTAAAACTGTGTTATGCGACACAATATAAAAGATAGCTTAGTTATAAAAAAAATTATCATAAGATACCTTATATTAATTATTTTATATTAAATTGCATGAAATCTTACTTACCTTAATAGAATACATCGCGATTTATATTATCACTTAACTTAACACAGTAACTTTTAAATTAGTTTTAAATAACTTGAAAGATATCAAAAGGTAAAATATGCAAGCCAATTTTTATTTCTATGGTAAGGTTTATTTTTGGAAGAAACATTATATTGTTTTAGCAATAATAACTATTTTAAAAACAAAATATCATTGCAGGTTTTAAATATTTTTTGAAATAATAAACAAGTTATACGAATGCTGTTTGTTCTCAGAAGCAAACTGACTTAATATTTATGTAAAATATATGTTAAACAAAAGATAATGAATCATTTTGATGCCATGAAATATTAAATAAATAAATGTTTTGGGCGTAGAACTAACAAAATTGAAATATTTCTCCATGTGTCCGTACTAATATAGTTGTGTAATTTTATATTTAACAATCATGAAGAAATAGTTTGTTTGGATAAATTTTAGGGGTTTCCGTTTTTGACGTAAATTACAACTTGCGCAATTTCAACTAAACATTATTTAAATAAAAACTTCAAAACATTGTAACAAACATTCTGAAAATGTTGATGTAGTTTTTGTTAAAATTAAGTTTTAACGCTTTCGAAAGTAAAAATCAACTTTAATTTTGTTTTATTTTAAAGACTTTTTGGTGCTAAAGAGCTTATGTCACACATTTATTGTATATATATATTATGGGAAGATAAGTACTTCTTCTGATTATATATATGTACCTAGTCGAAAAAGAATTGAAATAGGATAATATTTTTATATTTTGCTAATGAAATATCTATCAAAATCTATACTTAAAATCAAAATATATTATCAAGCCAATACCCTTCAAACTATAGTACATACTGTAATATTCGGCTTGGTCCGATAATTAAAACTTATTTACACTTGTAAATAAAACAAAAATTTGCTTTATTTAAATCGCTTCAAACTTATTTATTGAACACTTTCAATTATTACTTTCAAACACAGTCTTTACTTTTCGCAGTTCACAACCAATAATCAACCGCTTCGCTTTCGAGCGCCTATTTATATACCTCAAATCGGTTTGAGAATCTACTAGGTTGTTCTCGTGCTTAACGAAGCGAGATTCCTCTTTCACTAGATGCTTAACGAAGCTAGTTCTCCTCTTAGCCACTAGATGTTTCTCGATGCTTCACGAGGCGAGTTCTCCTATTAATCACTAGATGCCTGACGAAGCGAGTTCTCCTCTTAACCACTAGATGTTGCCCTTATATTAAAAGAGATGAGTGTATATACATTACATTGCCCCCTCCTTAGGATTGATCGTTCCGAACAAATCCATCGTTCTCATCACCACTGTAGCGATGTAGCCGGTCGCGATGTACAAATTTAGGTTTTCCTCTGACTCCCTTTTAAATCCGGTACACGACATCGTTGATTCTTGTAATGACTGTATATGGACCTTCCCAGTCCCGTTGAAGTTTCGGTGACAACCCTTTTTGTCGATGGGGATTGTAAAGCCACACCCGATCTCCTGCTTGGAACTCTGTTGTTGTCGCTCGTATATCGTAGCGTGTCTTCATTCGATCACTGAACATCTTTGTTTTCAACTTGGTATTATCGTGGATCTGAAGGAGTCTTTCTCTGAGGTCATCAATGTAGTCATCCTCGGCTTGCGGCTCCCACGTGGGACATCCACATTTTATTTCGCTCGGCAGTCTGATGTTCCTTCCCATCAAAATCTCAGACGGTGTATGGCCAGTTGAGCTATGTCTTGCACTTCGATACGCCATCAAAAACAGTGGAATGTGTCGATCCCAATCTCACTGGTTGTTGTCCACAACTTTGCAAAGATGTTCCTTCAGGGTTCGGTTGAATCGTTCGACCATGCCATCAGATTGTGGGTGAAGTGGTGTTGTTCTTGTCTTCTTGATGTCAAGAAGCCCACAAACTTCCTGAAATAAGTTGTTGTTGTTGTTCAAACATTCAATGAAATTGACGGAATAAGGAATGGTCAAGTCTAACAAGCTGACATTCTAGTGCGAATAGTACAATAAAATAACTGAAATATGTTTGATTCAAAATTCCTTCCCTGGTCGGAATGCAGTTCTAATGGAACGCCGAATCTGCTCATCCAGTTGAAGACAATTTGGTCTGCGACTGTTTTGGCTTCTTGGGTTGGAATGGCGTATGCTTCAGGCCACTTGCTGAAGTAATCCATGACGACCAGAATATAACGATTTCCATTATTTGTTTCCGGAAATGGACCCGCCACGTCTACTGCAGTCCTTTCGAAGGGTGCTCCGACATTATACTGCTGCATTTGGCTGTGGTTCTTTATGTTCGGGCCTTTGGTGGCAGCACAGGTATCGCATTTTTGGCACCACTTCTCGACATCTTCCCTTGCATGTAGCCAGTAAAATCGTTATCGAACCTTTTCTAGCGTCTTGTTCACTCCTAGATGTCCTCCCGAAACTCCACCATGCATCTCTCGCAGAACGTCCATAACGTTCGATCTCGGTAAGACTAGCTGCATTACATAAGACTTTCCATCTGCTGATTCCCATTTACGTCGAAGGACACCCTCTTGAACATGAAACAAATCCCACTATGCCAAAAAGGCCTTCAGAGTCGGACTTCTATCGGAGATATCAGTCCATTCTGGTTTTTCCTGGTGTTCTTTCCATGCAAGGATGGTTTCGATATATGAGTCTTCTTGTTGAGCCTTCCTCAACTCGTCGTTGCTCCAGCCATAAATGGGATCGGCTCTGGTTCGTTGGACAGTAACCACTTCTTTTTCTTCTTGTCGTCTGCAATGCTTACAGTCTTGCTTACATGGTCTCCGAGACAGTGCATCTGCATTTAAGTGAAGCTTTCCCTTCCGATGTTGAATTTCATAATGGTACGTCTGCAGCCTCTCAATCCATCTCGCCACTTGACCCTCTGGATTCTTGAAATTCAAAAGCCAGTTTAGTGCTCCATGTTCAGTTCGGAGAAGAAACTTCTGTCCATAGAGATACTTATGGAAGTGCTTTGTTGCCAAAATCAGTGCAAGAAGTTCTCTTCTGGTTACACAATAGTTTCTTTCCGACTTCGAGAGTCACCTTTTCTTCGCCATTATGTACTTGCGACAGAACAGCACCAATCCCGACATTGCTGGCATCAGCATCAATTATGAACGGTTTTCCTGGAGTTGGGTAGGTCAGCACTGGTGCATTACACAAGCGTTGCTTGAGCTCTTGAAAACTGCGCTCGCACTCACCTGGCCATTTAAACTGGTTTCCATTTTCCGTTAGCTGATGTAGACTCTTAGCGATTCCAGCAAAGTCCTTCACAAAGCGCCTATAGTAGGTGGCTAGACCCAGAAAGCTTCGGAGTTGGTATTTCTCCAGTGGTGTTGGACAATTCTTCACGGTGTCAACCTTATCATGATCCGTTTTTACTCCTTGGGATGAGATGATATGTCCCAGATATTTCACTTCGGTTTTGAAGAGTGAACACTTTTCTGGGTTAAGCTTGAAGTGGGCTTCTCGAAGTCTTTGAAACACGGCTCTCAGATTTGTACAGTGTTCGTCAAATGTTTTCCCGTATACTAAGACGTCATCCAAATAGACTAGGCAAGATATCCATGTGAGTCCTTGCAGGACGCATTCCATTAGGCGCTCAAAAGTCGCTGGAGCATTGCAAAGTCCAAAAGGCATCACTTTGAACTGCCACAATCCATTTCCTGTTGAGAATGCTGTCTTTTCTTTGTGATGATGGATCTCGACTTGCCAATAACCACTTTTCAAGTCCAAAGTTAAGAACTATTGTGCTCCTTCCATTGCGTCAAGAGTATCACTGATCCTAGGCAGAGGGTAGCTATCCTTCTTGGTCACATCATTCAAAAGGGGGTTGATCCGTCTTTCTTCTTTACCAGGACCACTGGAGATGCCCAAGGGCTTTTAGAGTTTTCGATGAGACCTTCTTCCTTCATGGTGGTTATCAGTTCTTTAACCTCACCTTGTTTGGCTAGTGGAAGGCGTCTTGCAGGTTAACGAATCGGTGTTGCATCCCCGGTATTGATTCGATGTTGCACCAGTTGCGTTCTGCCATATTTCCTTTGCGAAGACGAAAAGATGTCTGCAAATTCTTCGAGGAGACCTTCTGCAGTTCTTCGTTGTTGGTGGTCAAGATAAGATGACTTGAGAATGTTCGTCTTTATGGTGTTCAGCTCTTCAGACTTCAAGGATTCCCTTGACTCTTCTTTGTTGATCCTTGTTATCGCTGATACAGATTCACATTGTCCAACAATCTCACCTTTTCTAAGCTTAACTTCATACGGCTTGATGTTCAGTATTCGTACGGGAACCATGTTCTTTACAGGTCTCACAAGAGTCTTCCCAATGGTGACGTTTTGGGAGGACTTTACAGATGCTGGTTCGACCATGAGGTATCGATGGCTGCCAGGCTTACCCTTCGATTTCAAAGTGAGATCTTCTTTGATGACGGTTTTCACAGATGACGAGGTCTCATACGAATTAGTGCCATAGATCATCGGAATCTCGATGTTTCGATAGTTCAGGACTTGGTTCCCGATCGACGCCGACAATGCACTCGTCGCCGTGGCACCGGCGTCAATGGTAGCCACACATTTGTTGCCGTTTATACTTGCTTCCACAGTCAGGCTCTTGTTGTCACGTTTCGTTTGAGAAACCTGGATGTTGTTTCTGGGGCCATCAATACCAGAAACCAGCTTCTGCCCCTCGAAGTTGGTTCTTATTCGTTTCCCGGGTGGGAAACAACTTCGGAAGCAACGTTGTTGGTGTTGCTTTGGACGGTTGAATTACTTCTATTTCCACTGTGTTGCACTGTCGCTGTAGATGCGCAGTCTTATTGCAGTTCCAGCATCGTGCTGGTCCATCTCGCTGACTCCTTTCCACAGTAGCCTTCTGACAAGAACATTCTTGTACTTCTATTTCCCTTACGCGATGCACGTTTTGGGAAGCTTGTTCTGCAGCTTCCATCGTCAGAGCGAAAGCCAATGCTTCTGGTAGTGTTCGCTTTCCGGCAGTGCGGATAGCCCTTTGGAGATTTATATCGCCCACAGCTCTCACAAAGGCTTCAACAGCAAGTTGATTTATTATCTCGTTACCAGCTGTTGGATATGCCAGGTGAACCATGTCATGTGGCTATCCCCAAACCGCTGTTCGATTGCGTTTACCAGAACTGTGAAGTCACCACGCCATTTATCTCTGCTGGGATGGTTTGTAGCAGTTCAGCAGCAGAATCTCTTAAAGCAAGCGTAAGAGCAATGTATTTTTCGTGATTGTCCCAGCCGTTTGTTAACGCTGCTGCTTCAAACTGTTTCTTGTAGATTGACCGAGGAATCTGCCCATCAAAGCTTGGAGGATTCACTTCTCTCTTCCTTGAGCACTCACCAGAAGGTTCTCGAGCTTTCATCTTTCGCACTTTTTCTAGTTCATTTGTGATGGTTTCAATTTTTTCGTCAATTTTCTCGAAACGTGTATTTTGTTTTTCGACGCGCTCGTCGACAGTTTTGATTTTCTCTTCGAAGTCCGCAAACCTACCTTCTAAAAGGTTTTTCTGTTCGTCGAATCGCTCTAGAATATTCTGCTGTTCTAGCTCTTGGTCGCTTCTTTGGGCTTCTAGTTGTTTCAGGACATTCTGCTGTTCTTGCTTTTGGTCACTTCTTTGAGCTTCTAGTTGTTTGAGAACGTTCTGCTGTTCTTTCAGGACATTCTTTTCATTCTCTTCAATTTGGTTAAAAGAAGTGACATCATGTTAGATAAGGCAACATTTGCATTTACCTCTTCGAAAGCATTCTTTGCATTCGAAAGCAAACGTATCTGGGTCTCCATTTTGCTGCTCCAGATATTCCTGCAGCCGTTTAACGAGTTCGGTTTTTACGCCTGTCCCACTTCAGCCACGTTTGCTTAGTTCGGCCTTTAGCTCAGGGACAGTTAAGTCTTTCAAAACTTTACTCATTTTTTTTTTAACTTCACTACTTCACACAAAATAGTTCAATCACTGCTCACTGTTTTTATTCTCAATAAGTTTTAATCCCTTATTCTGACACCAATGTAATATTCGGCTTGGTCCGATAATTAAAACTTATTTACACTTGTAAATAAAACACAAATTTGCTTTATTTAAATCGCTTCCAACTTATTTATTGAACACTTTCAATTATTACTTTCAAACAGTCTTTACTTTTCGCAGTTCACAACCAATAATCAACCGCTTCGCTTTCGAGCGCCTATTTATATACCTCAAATCGGTTCGAGAATCTACTAGGTTATTCTCGATGCTTAACGAAGCGAGTTCTCCTCTTTATCACTAGATGCTTAACGAAGCTAGTTCTCCTCTTAGCCACTAGATGTTTCTCGATGCTTCACGAGGCGAGTTCTCCTATTAATCACTAGATGCCTGACGAAGCGAGTTCTCCTCTTAATCACTAGATGTTGCCCTTATATTAAAAGAGATAAAGAGTGTATACACATTACAATACCATTACATTTCATCATATAATAAATTTCATTGAATCGTGTTTTAAATGAGTTCCACTATTAACCAATAAATATTTCGAAATCCGGATTCATTTTATCTGACGATACTATCAAAATTTATAGTACATACTATTAGCTTCAATATGCTAAATCTTATTAATGCTTGTGTTTTAATAGGTTCCACTATTAACCAATAAATATTTCGAAATTCGGTTTCATTTTATTAGACGATACTATCAAAATTATAGTACATAATATTAGCTTCAATATGCTAAATCTTATTAATTCTTGTGTTTTAATGGGTTCCACTATTAACTAATAAATATTTCGAAATTCGGTTTCATTTTATTAGACGATACTATCAAAATTATAGTAGGTACATACTATTGGCTTCACCTTCAATATGCTAAATCTTATTAATTCTTGTGTTTTAATGGGTTCCGCTATTAACCTATAAATGTTTCGAAATTAGGTTTCATTTAATAAGACGATACTTTAAAAGTAATAGTAAATACGGGGAGAGTACGATAACTTTGGCGACAAAGTTTAATGACGGATTTGTATAGAACAGCTAAAAACAAGCATTTTTTACTATGGGAGGGGGGGTCTATCTCCCCCCGTTTAGGCGGTAGGGGCAGTTTAAAAAAATATGTACATTAAATGGAAAAAAAATAATTAAAAAATAACGGTAATACTTACAATTAAGTATTATACCTTTTTTTAAAGCCAATATTTTTGTCTATTAGCTTGTTTTTAAATCAAGTCAAAACTATGCATAGTTTTTGAAAAAAATTGTTTTAAACTAAAAATTTATGCAAAAAAAATTTAAAAAAAAGGTTTAAAGTGTAGTTTTTCAAAACTTTCAAATTATTTACTGTTTTTTTTTTAGAATTCATTGCTCTTATTTGTTTTTGATCAAAAACTGAAAACTAGATGACTTTATGTCTTCTAGTTCTTGAGAAAATTGAAAATTACCAAAATAAATATTTTAATTAAATTACTTTTTCCTTGCTTAAGTATTAACGTAGTCTTATTTTGATAGTAATAATCGAATATGGATTAAGATATACCTAGGGTAAATTAATTTTTCTTAAATCCAGCTTATTTAAATGCAAAAGAAACTTTGCATGTATCCCATCTTGCACCCACCGAACCGTGCCCCCTCCCCCCCTTGCACGCACTCCAACTTGCACCCACCCCAAATCCTATAGTGTTCCCCAGCAGGGGGGTTGCAGGGGGGCAGCATACCCCCCTCAGAGATCCCACTGTTGCATACACCCAAATTCGCACACACACACACACCTTACTGTTGCATACACCCAAACTCGCACCTACCATTGTTACTATCAAAATAAGACCACTCAAGCAAAAAAAAAAGAATTAAATTAAAATAGTAGTTGTGGTTATTTTCAATTTTCTCAAAAACTAAAAGACATAAAATCATCTAGTTTTCAGTTTTTGATCAAAAACAAATAAGAGCAATAAATTCTGAAATAAAAACAATGGTAGATAATCTCGAAGTATTGAAAAATTACACTTTAAACCTTTTTTTTTAACTTTTTTTACTCAAATTTTGAGTTTAAAATTAAATTTTTCAAAAACTACGCATAGTTTTGACTTGAATTAAAAACTGGCTAATAAAACAGAATGTTAGCTTTAATGTATAAAACTTAATTGTAAGTATCACCGTTATTTTTTAATTATTTTTTTCCATTTTAAATAATATTTTTTTTAAATTGTCCCTACCTCCTGAACGGGGGGAGATAGACCCCCCCTCCCATAGTAAAAAATGCTTGTATTAAGCCCCTCTACCAAAAACCGTTATTATATCTTGGCGCCAAAGTTATCGTACTCGTGCCGTAAATACTATTGATAGCAATGGTACGCATTATAATTATTAAAAGTGTAGTTTTATAAAAGTATGGATACTATTGAAGTTTTATAGTACTGAACTATTGACATAATGGTACGCGTTATTAGAAAAAAAAAAAATTAGGTGGCGCAACAGTCCATGAAGAACCAGGGCCTTGTGACTTACAACTCTCAACCATTCCTGTGTGCGAGTAATGTTGTCAGAGATGGAAGGGACCTACAGTTTATATGCCGAATCCGAACGGCTAATTTGAGAAAGCACTTTTCATGACAAGAATTACTCTTGGAGGATTTGTCAATTCCTCGCAAGAGGCAGTACCCGTGAAAAAAGTTAGGTGGCACAGGCAGGGATTGAACCCAAGACCCCTTGCATGACAGTCCAACGCACTAACCATCACGCTACGGGTACTACCGCGTTATTAGATATTAATAGTAAAAAACTATAAAAACAAAGGTATTTCCAATTAAATTAATAAAATGGGCCCCATTAATGTTAATAGTTTCAAAACTATTGAAACAATAGCTCCAAAACCATTAAATTCATTAGAAAACCATTGAAAAAACGATGTTTTACATCAATGGGCGTCCCATTGAGCAGTCTATAGGATATTTTTCTCTGAGTGTACGGGTTACGAGCGTTTGTTTTATTAGAAATCAAGTTGTAGAGAGAGCTGTTAACTGAATCAGAAAAAAGCCTACGTTCCTGTAATAAGTTGAGGTTAAACAATTGGTGACAAAAATGCCAAGGAAGGCATTGAAAACTCTTAGAAAAATCAAAAACCCCGAAATTGTAAATAATTCTTTTTTACTTTTCGTTTAGTCGCCAAAATACTCAATAAATTTTTTACCTATCAACATTGGTAAATGACAGTTGTTCCAAGTTCACATTTCAATTCTAGAGTGAGCCTATACCTTTTCCATGGTTGTTAATGGAAAATTTCATAGACATTTAAGAAGTTATATTTTTTCCTTTTAAAAAGAACCTCTAGATCGGTTTTCTAGGTATATTTTGTCTTTGATTCTAGCTTTTCACGCACAAAAAACAGCTACAGCAAGTGTCGAAGGAATGGACAAATGTGGTGTAGGGATACAAGAGTCATTTTGATTAGGTTGGATTGTGTGATGTGCATTACCTAAGCATATTAAAATTAAATCATAAACAAAATAAAATAATCAAAAAACAGGACGCACGAATACATTTTATTCCTTTTTCTATATCCACAAAAGAAATCTAGGACCAAAAACTTTTCTGCTGCCATTATTCCTGATTCCAAAACCTTCCATTCATAAAGTTTGTTTGTATTAGCTTGACAAAGCGACTTATTTCAATTTTCTAATTGAGTTTGCTTATTCAACAAAACCATATCTTCCACTTCTCCTCAATTGACGGAGTGTAATCTTTCCGATTACAGACGAGGACTATTTACTTACATTATATGTTAAATGAGTACCCCATACATTTCGCACAACACTTAACATGCCTTTTTATAGAAAAAGGTGTGCGAGCGTTCTAATTCAACTACTTCTCATATTATAGTGCAGTGTATGATTATAATATGGCTGAGTTTAAGCGTTACGCGTTATTACTTTGTTTTATTAAAAAAAAATATTTATGAAAACATTATGTAAATGCCTTTATAGCATCGATGGTTGCTGGATCTTCAGAATTTTTAATTTCAATCGCAAATCTGTTAAATCACCTAAAGTTGACATACTTAAAGATTCGGGTGCCTTCAAAAGAATCGCATTGATAGTGTGGATATCGTCAAAAATATAGTTACCTAAAATCAGTAAATCAGAATAGAAACTCACAAACAAAATACATAGATGGACAATGTTTCTATAAATTTAGTTGAACAATTTCCTATTAGGATTTTTTTCTTTCATTTCAATTAAAAAAATAACTTCAGATATTATGTACATTCAAATATTATGAAAAAAGTTATTAAACATTGAGCACATTATTAAGTAATGTTTTTGACTTTTCGTTTACGGTTTCCTTCATTTGTTAAATTACAATCAATTTCAATTGTATGTCCATTAAATTGAGTACTCAAAAATGGTAATGCTTAAGGGTGGTTCATCTTAACATTCAAAGGCAATACAATTTCTTAAAATGTGGGCAGGTATTTAAAATAACAAAATAAAAGGTGGATAAATGAGAGCTTAAATTTTGATTTGATATTGAAAAAAAAAACAAGTTAGATTGATAGTATGGGAAGGTACTGTTGAATTCTTCTGTATTTATTATCGATAAAGCGTAAAAGGCCCTGAAAAGATTAATAAGTATTTATGTCAATTGCGCGTATTTAAATATTGCTTAAACTTTCTACCATGGTTAAATTCGACCAGCTTGGTGAACAAAGTGGGTTGAAAATAAACCTGATATAGAGCATACAAATCTATTTTGATTAATAAACCGACTTCATAGATTTGTTCTCTATGGTCCTAAAATCAAATTAAAACGATTTTCTTCATTAAAAGATGCTTGGAGTTGTGACACTTCCAGAACTTCTAGTGTTGAAACAAGGAAGCTAGTAGAATTAATTTTTTAAAGCTGACAACTGTTGAATAAAAAACTATTTTTTTTTTGTTCAAATGGTCTAATTTACGTCTAAAAATGTATTCAATATCGCTTAATCTTATTTTTGACACATAGGTTAGGTTAGGTTGAGGGGCTGACAGTTGATGTCTTTACCGTCACACTTAGATCAACACAGATCCATTGTGATACCCATGAGTATTGCTACTCAAGCTAATAAGAAAAACCTATGTGTTCAGTGAGTCAAGCCATTTAGAGGCTTTGACGAAGTTCAGAATGTTAGTACCTGGCGTACTAGAGAGTTCTTTTAAATCCCCGAATAAATAGTTGCCAAGCAGTTTCTTCCTTTGATGGGAGAGTGCGGGACAGTGACACAGAAAGTGCGAAGTATCTCCATGCACCTCCTCGTCACCGCATTCTCTGCATAGATCATCTGAACTGATTCTCATCTTTTTCATATGATAACCTAACAGATTATGTCCGGTGATTATGCTTACAAGAGATCGAAGTTATCCCTTTTGTAGCTGCATAATTCTTTCCGTTCTTTGTTTGTTAAAACAGGGCCAGATCTTTCTTGTAGTGCCGCAGGTGTCAAGAAGGTTCCACCTTTCATCGGCCTTAATTGTTATTCTTTTTGAGATTTCCTGTTTTAAATAGCAGGTAGGGATGCTAACTAGCTGAGCTTGGCTTACGTCAAGCATTGACCTTGATAATTCATCGGCTTTCTCGTTGCCTACTATATCGCTGTGGCCTGGGATCCAGCAGAGTCTAATGTTGTGCTGTGCGCCAAGAACCTTAAGCTCTTCGCGGCAGCATGAAACAAGCTTCGATTTTACCTCAGTTGCAGTAATCGCTTTTATTGCCGCTTGACTATCAATGTAAAAGGTGATATCAGCTCGTGGTATCGCCATCATTGATACCTTTTTAGCAGCTGTTGTCACTGCCAGGACCTCCGCTTGGAAGACGCTGCTGTGGTTTGGAAGCCTAAGCGAGGCGGTCAACTTGAGAGATTCAGAATAGAAGCCTGCCCCTACACCAGTGTCCGTTTTAGAGCCATCAGTATAGATAGCTATTGACGACTCACTGGAGTATGGTATATTATCTATCCATTCCTCTCTGCTTGGGATGGCAGCTTGGAATGGTTTATGAAAATCAAGTACGGGTATTTTATAGTCTGCTGTATTACTATGACCCATAATTTTATGAAGGATCTGGGCGTGTCCTATGGGACTGTTTATCCAGACTTTAGTTTGACTAAGTCTCAGGGCACTTTTGGCCGCAGATTCTTGAACAAAGAGGTCTAGGGGAATCAAATTGAGTATAACTTCCAGTCCCGCAGTTGGAGTGGATCTCATTGCTCCGGTAATGCCAGTGCACGCAAGTCTTTGAACTTTTGTCAAAGTTTTCAGGTTCGTGCTCTTTTCTAAAGCTTTCCACCATACCAAATTACCATAGGTTAGTATTGGTATAATTATTGCCGAATACATCCATCTGATAATTTTAGGGTTTGGTCCCCAGGTTTTCCCGAAAATTCTATTGCAGCAGTAAAAGGCAATCGATGCCTTTTTGAATCTATCTTTAGTGTTCAGGCCCCAGTTTAGTTTTTTATCTAAGATCACACCGAGGTACTTTGCGTGGTCGGAGATTTTATGAGGGCAGCCTTCGATTGAAGGAATTTTAAAATCAGGTATTTTACGCTTGTTAGTAAATAGCACTAGTTCTGTTTTAGCTGGATTAATTGTCAGCCCACAGTTCCTAGTCCATTTGCTTACCAACGAGAGGGCGTATTCGGTTTGTTCACTGATAGTGGGTAGGAACTTGCCAGTCGCTAGCAATGCAAGATCATCAGCGTAGGCTATTATCTTTAATCCACTTGATTTCAATTTAGAGAGTATACCGTTCATGACAAGAACCCAAAGTAGCGGTGAGAGAACTCCACCCTGAGGGGTGCCTCTGGATGTGGTTACTCTCACCCTTTCTTCCGCTAGCTCAGAGTTAATTTGTCTCTTTCGGAGCATACTCATTATCCACTGTGTTATTACTTTTTCGACTTTGTGGTCGTCCAAGGCTTGCTTCACTGTTTCGTTCTTCACGTTATTGAAGGCTCCCTCAATATCCAAGAACGTTGCAAGGGTGTATTCCTTGTCATTCAGTTATTTTTCTATGACGCTGACAACATTGTGCAATGCTGTTTCAACGCTTTTTCCTTTAATGTAGGCATGTTGAAATTCCGATAAACAGTCCGGTTTCAGGGTGCTTCGGATGTGTATATCAATTAGCCTTTCAAAAGTTTTCAAAATAAACGATGTTAGACTAATGGGTCTATAGTCTTTGGCCTCCGTATGGCTAGGTTTACCAGCCTTAGGGATGAAAACTACCTTTACCTCACGCCACGATAAGGGAACATACCCCCATTTAAGGCTATTATTGAAGATGCTAATTAGGTGTGGGATGATAAGGTTTATGCATTTCTGAAGCATCATAGGGAAGATTCCGTCTAGACCAGGGGATTTGTACGGGGAAAAGGAGTGAATGGCCCATTTTATCCTTTCTTCCGTTATAATATCCGATGGTACTAGGGTTTCTGTATGAGACTCTGTTTCTGGACTGCGGATATCAGCTACGCAGCCAGGAAAGTGAGTATTAACAAGGAGCTCAAGCGTTTCGCCACCGGATTCAGTCCAGCTGCCTGTAGGTTTTTTGAGGGATCCTAGAGCGACTGAATCCGCAGAAGGCCATCCATGAGCTACGTTTTGCCCGTTGAGTTTCGACCTTAAAAATACGTTGACTGGCCTTATAATGTTCCCAATCAGCTTCTTTCCTAGTTCTTTTGGCGACGTTGAAAAGTCTTCTAGTTTCTTTTCTTAAGTTGCCTATTTCAGTGGTCCACCAGGGTGGTTTTTTCCTACCTTTTCCCATATGATTAATGGGACAGCTTTTTTCTAAAGCGCTATTCAGAACAACTCTGAGTTTTTCTGATGCAATATCTATGTCAGAGGGTTCTTGAATTAGAAGTGTGTCCGGGTTTTGAATCCCCTGTCCTACTTCCCTGCAGAATATATTCCAGTTGGTTTTCCTGAAGTTCCTAAAGGGTTTTGGAGTTGCTACTTCATTGTGTATCAAGAACCCTATCAGTTTATGGTCTGAGAATGATTCCTCTTTAAGAACATTCCATTGATCTATTACTAGTGTGCTTGAGTTATTGGTTAGGGTAGCGTCAAGCACTTCTTTTCTATTTTTAGTTACAAAAGTGGGTTCGTTACCTCTGTTTGCTACTAAAAGATTATGGTCTAGTATAAATTCAAAAAGAGACTCACCTCTGTTGTTGATGTCGGTACTACCCCATTGAGTATGATGTGAGTTTGTATCACAGCCTAGTACCACGTCCCATCCCTCAGAGGCAGCTTTCTCTACAAGCTGGCTTGTGATATTAGCGGGAGGCCCTTCTTGTCCGTCATGCGGCATATAGCACGATGCCAGGATCAGTGGTGGGAGTCCCTTCCTCTCTATTTTCACAGCACATTGGTCTGGATCACTGTAATTTGCTAAAAGAAAGAGATGAAACTTCTTCCTGGCTAAAATACAAGATCTTATATTACTATTAGCTACTTGTGTGGCTTTGTATAGTGTAAAGTCTGATGTGTGTAGTCCTCTAATTCTGCCACCTGAAATCCAGGGTTCTTGAATTAGGGCAATGTCAAAATGTAGACAAGATTGGAGCTGGCGGCTTTACTATGATGAAGATTAATTTGAATCAATTTCATGCTCATATTTTGTTACTTACTTGTTTTGGTTTGTTTGTTATTAGCTGCAGTTTGCACCGGTTTATGCCGATGCGTACCTTGAATCCTATTTTCCGCAAAAGGGGTATAGATTTGTGGCTAAGTTGCACCACCACTTCTGTACCTTCTTCCGTTCTTTCTCCCATCTCTATTACTTTCCATCTCTGACTTAGCTGTTCCGTATTTAGAGATTGGAGATATCGTTCTACGCGATCTCGGGGTATCGCGGGACCTTTGATCGTCATTCTGGCCTTAGGTTTGACGAAGTCGCTGATTTCGTTCGGACCGACCAAGCGGAGATCAGCGTTGGGCCAGGGAGCTATTGTTCTCTTGACGAAGTCCTGCAGGAAAACGAGGGTATTGTCGTCCTCGCACGTCAGAACTTTGAACCCATGGATGGTTTTGAGGTTCCCAAAGAGTGGTGGTGGCCTGCTATTAACGATAGCATCGTTAACCTCATCCAGGATTCTCATTTCCAATAATTGCCATTGGTCTTCTGAGTTTTCTCGAGGGATTGCCGAAATCCGCAATGGCGAATTTGCGCGCCTCTAACGTCTCTTCTGTAGCCAAGGTCTTTTTTCTTTTCTGCAGGGGTGATCTTTTCGTGGGCGAAAGTGTATCATCCTGCCTTGTTCTTTTGGACGTTTTTGCCACTGAATCAGGGTCCAGGGGAGGCACATGGCCCACCATCTCCTTCTCCTTCATCAGGTTCTTAGTCCCTATATTTTTGTCTTTGTTCGTTGCTGTCAGTGTCTTAAGGTTACGTGTAGCGTTTTCGAGCACTATCTTATCCCTTGCCGTTAAGGAGTCCGGATCTTTGTTGGATAGGCGTCGAATTGTCCGTTCAGTGTTGCGTATTCTCCTATGTAGTATTCTGTCTACGGTGAGAGTTTTGGTAGTCTTTTTCTCGATCACCGTTTTTGTCGTCCTAGTACTTAGTGAAGTTACGTCCATGACACCGCTGCTTGACGAAGGTGAAGGGGTTATGCTAGAGCTGCATTCGTGGACATGGCCCCTTGTACTGCTTTCACAAGCAACCTCCAGATTCTTCTCCTTCGAGACCGTTTTACCATCCTCCAAGCCCGTTGTTGCACATGGCCCCTTACTGGGTCTGGTGGGTGTAGACGGCCTCGAAGGTTGCAACGGCGTCTGTTCCCTAGTCGGGGGTGCAACTGAAGGGGTCGTTCCTTTCCTGGATTGAATTATACCAATCGGCGGATTGGGCGGTCCCATCAGCGCACCCATGTCAGTGTTTCCTTTGGAATTCGCCTCCCCCGATGTTTGGGCATGTGGCCCCCCCCCCATCATAAGAGGTTCGTTCTTTAGGAAAGCACGAGCGTTGAAAAGTCTTATCTGTTCGTTTGTCGTCAATTCCTCCCATTTCCTTTTCCCAAGTCGTTTGATTGTCTTCTTACAGTTGGAGATTCTACTCCGAACTGAAGTGGTAGACAATCGTGAGAGGGTAGAACTAGCATTTGAACATGTGTCGTCGTCGTCTAGTGTTCCGATGCTAGCTCCATCCTCTACACCGAGGTTGGAAAAAGGAGTGAGAAGAAGGTCTTCTTCCTCCTGTGTAATGTTCGTTACTGTCGTCTCTGTAGTTTTGTCCTTATGTACGTTCTTGTCTGTCACTGGCGACTTCTCCCCTCTTACTGTTAGAGAGGCAAAGCCCGCGCCGGCAGCCGTGCCTTCTGTCGACGTTTCAGCGTATATCCCCGCTGGTTTTTCGTTCTTTTGTTGTGTACTGTTCATGGTTTTTCGTCTTTTGGGTTTCTCTTGGTTTGCCTAAAGATCTCAGCTGGCCAGCTGAGGACTTAAGAAATAAAAGTCTACAGCTGATCAGCTGAGAATTTTAAGCGTAAGCCTCCCCACCACTGCAAGGTGGAAACCCCAGAGGAATGTATTTGACACATACATTCAGAAATATTTACTGTAATTTATTTTAAAAAAAAACCTACAACACATATAGCAGTTTATTGTGTTTCTATCTACCATTTGTCAAACCGTAAAAAAACTTCTTTCTATGACCTTATGACTCCCTAAATGAATATCCAGAACTGTTTTTCCCTAACTCACCTGAACTGTTCAGGCTGAACAAACTTGT
Source organism: Eupeodes latifasciatus (assembly GCA_920104205.1). Classification (NCBI taxonomy): domain Eukaryota; kingdom Metazoa; phylum Arthropoda; class Insecta; order Diptera; family Syrphidae; genus Eupeodes; species Eupeodes latifasciatus. The sequence continues at coordinate 34,460,606 of OV049927.1, forward strand.
TGGGTTTTAAAACAAGAGTGATGGTACCGATGGGGTCGGGTCTGCAGGTGATATAGGTTTTCTATGATGTGCTAATAGCGATCACTTTTTTAACCCTTAGCCGGCACACTGGGGTCGTTTGTGACCGGGCCTTATACCTTTTAAATTTCCCGCCCCTTAATGTTCGGAAACTGGGTCCGTAGTGCCATCTAGTTGTAGTCGGAGAGTTGCTCTTTCGCTTCGCACAGTTTTTGGTGAGTCAAGTGCGTCAGTCTGTTCGTGACACTCAAGTGAATTGGAGTGGTGCCGTTAACGACCCCAGTGTGCCGGCTAAAGTTGAAATTGATTTTATTTTCGAATTTTTATTTCACGTGTTTTTGTGCTACAAATCGTCGAATAAGGTGAGTACACTATGTTTTGAAAGTGTGATTTTTTTTTCACAAACTAATAGTATTTTAAAACACGCAAGATGTCCTACAATCTTCGATGTCGCACGTTTCGGCAAGAGCTCCTAGATGAAACAAAGCAAGATCAAGAGAGAAAAGGGAGTGAAAGTTAAGGAGATTCTGAGTATGATTCCGAGTGCTCCGAGGCTACGGATGCGTCATCCTCAGAATCGGATGTGGACGCGGAAAACGCCACTTTGGACAAGCGTCTCTTGGAGTCACGCACCCGGGGACGGCCGAGCTCTACCTTGAAAGGAAAAGATGGCTTCAAATGGAAGGCCAGAGCTCCTGAGCGTCGTTCAGGTTAGTACTTAAAAGTCGGCATTGCCGGGATTCTGGGCCTCGACGTTCACAAGGAAGACAACTATGCACGGGTGAAATTGCCGAAAAGAATGAGATGTGCAGTCTGTTCGCGAAAAACAGATAAAAAAACAAATGAAGGTAGCGCAAGTTGTGAGCGCCCCATTTGTGATGATCATCGTTTAATCTTCTGTAAAACATGTTGTGGGATGTAATGAATAATATTTGTATCTATTTATTTTTATTTTTTAGTTTTAATAAAGTGTGTTTACGATTAACTTGATTATTTTTCTTCATTATCCTTGATTTATTTTTGTGAATTTTCAGTCTTCAAAATAAATACCTTTTTTTCAGCGGGCACTATCAGAATATTTTTTTACATAAAGGTATATGTTTCGACAAAATCCTGCTGAAATTTGAGCTTCCAATTCGCAAAATTAAAAAAGTTATGAATTTTTTAGTAAAACTGGTCATTTTTCGTAGTTTTTTACATATTTTATTTTTTTTTGACAAATTAAATTGAAAAATTTAGGCATCGCACTCATACTGTCTCAAAAAGGGGTAGTTAATGTACAACTGTGAATTTTTTCACGATGAAAAACACCTTAGTTCACTTACAGTAAACGATTATGTGACTGGGGTCAAAAACGTCCCAGTGTGCCGGCTATGATTGGCGCAAAAAGTGTGCCGGCTAAGGGTTAAGATGAAGTAAATATTAAAAACTATATTTTTTAAATTTTAAAATTTTGAACTTTAAAATTAAATAAATTTTATCTTATCTTAATTTTTAATTAATTTTCAATAATAAAAATAAATGTAACGGTTACAAATATTAATGTAAAGATATAGAAGAATTTTTTTTTTCTAAAATATAAAACTAATGATGGAAGGCCAAGAAAAAGCAGGATATCTTGGAATTTTGTAACTTTGTATAAGGAAGTTACTAACTTTAACGAACACAAACATTTTTAAATTTAGGAAATTTTCTTAGATCTTGAGGTAATTTTCGCAAAAGTTGTGTTTTGGATATGTCGCTTTTAACCAGTCTACACATCAAAAATCCAAATTTGATTTCAAGTTCAAACAAACTCGAAATTGTATTAATTGTTTTTAATGTTAAATAACATATTTACATACCGCATTTATACAACATGGTTGTTGAATGAACTTTTCAAAATAACGTCTATAAGAAGAAAAAATAAAAAACTATAAGAAGACACGACGAGATGTAACAAACGTCATTCGAAAAGTAAGCTTAGTTGGAAACAGTCGCTATTGATTAACTTAATGAGAATAAAATTAGATAATGAGTGATAGTAAATATTATGTAGTCTTTTCTTGATTCAAAAATTATACATACATTAAATTCAAAAAGCTGTAACATTAATTCTTAGTCTATTAAGCAGTAAACAGGATGAAAATGATGAAGGAAGAAGGTAAGATGACGTTGATGATGTTGTTAATAGCCGCTTGAACTTTCGTAATTCGCTATAAGCAACCTTTATTGTTTGCGCGTGTTTGTCACGTGATTGTGATTATAATTACATAGATACATTAAAGAATATTACTGCTGATGTAAAACAGGTATACTTAGTTGAACGTACCTATAATTCCTATAATTCAATCGCCCTTCCATATAAATGTATGTACATACATATATCCGCTCCCCTCATCCTGTCTCATAATTATCATTTGCAAAAACTGTAAAATCCATTCAAACATTAAAACGAAAATCAGATAAGTCCCGCAACGTTGTTATGATATCCGTTTTCGTATTTTGAAGTACTTGAATTTGGTTGAACTGAAAAAGGGGCTAAGATTGGCCTTTGCAAAAATAACATCAAGGTTATTAGAGAACGATTTAAGACTTTTTGTGGTAGTGGATGGTGTGGCTTGTATATTAGTAATGTTAGGGGTTGGAAACGATGCATGGTAGTTTATTCCTAACATAAGAAGGTTTTAATGTTCATTATTTTTTTTTTATTTTGCGTCAATTAAATATAATTGTGTGATTCGTAATTACCAAACACAAGGAATATTTATTTGTGATTCTTTTAATTGAACAGAAGATAATTTAGTACCATTTGTTTTCATTAAGTTTGATATTTTTGTCCTTACCTTCGTAATCAATAATTGGTTAAAACATAACATGTATTTGAACAAGGGGTTAGAGCACTTTACAAGTTCCTTACCATACATAATAAACGAATGCAATCTCTTTTGAATAGGACTTTTAAAGATTATTCGGGTCAATTAAGAGTTTCTTTTTAATGATTTGCAATTTGGGATTTAAACTTTAAAGTCGCATTTCTAAGCAATACTGCCGCTGGGACCTGTTTAAGTGAGAGTGCACCAACTGCAGAGTAACACCTTATTAATACTTACAATTACAGACACAACTAGCCCTCACCCACCATTTACTATGTTGCACAACTGCATCAGTTGTAGCACAACAGTATAAACTGGAGGGAGTATTTGGAAACATTCTGTTTTTGTAGCTTTTGTTGTAACGTTCTTGTGATATAATTATTAATGAATTCTTATGTCGAAACGTATTCTTGTATTGTATATATAGCAGAAATTGTATGTAGTATGGCTAAAGCCGGCCATTCACAACACAGTCACAATATAAAAAAGAGGTGGAGCTGCGAGCAACACTGATAACTTCCTATCCGTGCCCACTAAGGTACAACATTTTAAGTCAATATCTTTCTTCCTTCTCATAATAGTTCAGTAAAAAACCATTTCTTATTAGGGATTACAAGTTTTTAAATTAATGTACATTACATTATTTGTCAAAAAACATTTCAAAAAACACCAATAATACTGCTAAATGAAATCGCGGTATTCAACAGTTTAGCACCGCTTCAACTGCTGCTGCTTTTTTTGTTAATTTAATTTTTGAATACCTTTCTGTGGGGAGAGTACGATAACTTTGGCGACAAAGTTTAATGACGGATTTGTATAGAACAGCTAAGAACAAGCATTTTTTACTATGGGAGAAGGGGTCTATCTCCCCCCGTTTAAGCGGTAGGGGCAATTTAAAAAAATATGTACATTAAATGGAAAAAAAATAATTAAAAAATAACGGTAATACTTACAATTAAGTATTATACCTTTTTTTATAGCCAACATTTTTGTCTATTAGCTTGTTTTTAAATCAAGTCAAAACTATGCATAGTTTTTGAAAAAAATTGTTTTAAACTAAAAATGTATGCAAAAAAAATTAAAAAAAAAGGTTTAAAGTGTAGTTTTTCAAAACTTTCAAATTATTTACTGTTTTTTTTTTAGAATTCATTGCTCTTATTTGTTTTTGATCAAAAACTGAAAACTAAATGACTTTATGTCTTCTAGTTCTTGAGAAAATTGAAAATTACCAAAAAAAATAATTTAATTAAATTACTTTTTCCTTGCTTAAGTATTAACGTAGTCTTATTTTGATAGTAATAATAGATTAAGATATACCTAGGGTAAATTAATTTTTCTTAAATCCAGCTTATTTAAATGCAAAAGAAACTTTGCATGCACCCCATCTTGCACCCACCGAACCGTGCCCCCTCCCCCCTTGCACGCACTCCAACTTGCACCCACCCCAAATCCTATAGTGTTCCCAAGCAGGGGGGCAGCATGCCCCCCTTACAGATCCCACTGTTGCATACACCCAAATTCGCACACACATTACTGTTGCATACACCCAAACTCGCAACTACCATTGTTACTATCAAAATAAGACCACTCAAGCAAAAAAAAAAAAAAGAATTAAATTAAAATAGTAGTTGTGGTTATTTTTAATTTGCATGCACCCCATCTTGCATCCACCAAACCGTGCCCCCTCCCCCCCTTGCACGCACTCCAACGTGCACCCACCCCAAATCCTATAGTGTTCCCGAGCAGGGGGGTTGCAGGGGGCAGCATGCCCCCCCTTACAGATCCCACTGTTGCATACACCCAAATTCGCACACACATTACTGTTGCATACACCCAAACTCGCACCTACCATTGTTACTATCAAAATAAGACCACTCAAGCAAAAAAAAAAGAATTCAATTAAAATAGTAGTTGTGGTTATTTTTAATTTTCTCAAAAACTAAAAGACATAAAATCATCTAGTTTTCAGTTTTTGATCAAAAACAAATAAGAGCAATAAATTCTGAAATAAAAACAATGGTAGATAATCTTGAAGTATTGAAAAATTACACTTTAAACCTTTTTTTTTAACTTTGTTTACTCAAATTTTGAGTTTAAAATTAAATTTTTCAAAAACTACCCACAGTTTTGACTTGAATTAAAAACTGGCTAATAAAACAGAATGTTGGCTTTAAAAAAATGTATAAAACTTAATCGTAAGTATCACCGTTATTTTTTAATTATTTTTTTACATTTTAAATAATAATTTTTTTAAATTGCCCCTACCGCCTGAACGGGGGGAGATAGACCCCCCTCCCATAGTAAAAAATGCTTGTATTAAGCCCCTCTACCAAAAACCGTTATTATTTCTTGGCGCCAAAGTTATCGTACTCGTGCCCTTTCTGTTAACATACGAGTATAACAGAAGTGGTTTCCCATAAAATCCCATTACTAGAAATTAAATTAAAACAAATATAGCGTTCCCCAGCTGTTCAGTGAGTTACAAACTTATTGATTTTTAAATATGTGTATATTCCGGTATTCAAGAGCTTTCGATCTGTTTCCAAACAAAAAGTCGAAAAACGCCAAAAAAGCGCATTGCATGCCGGGAAAAAAGCGTCCACCTAGACGTCTGTCCATATTTGAGATCAGCAAGTTGTAGGCGTCAATATGCAATAATGCATTTGAAGTTCTATACCTCCCTATTTCAATTTTCGTAAAACTATAGGTAGGTACTTTTGCACTTTTTCTAGGAAACGCGAAACTACGTGCTGGCAGACGAACGTTTCTGTTATCAGCATTACTAAGACTACCTGCAACTTTAATATCAACTGGTTTCCTTTAACGTCAAAAATTAGCTCTAAGCTCTCGGTCTATATTAGTTTTTTGTTGTTTTTGTAGGTTTTCGTGTTTTGTAACATAAATTGTCAATTTGAGTTTCAACAAAATTAACTAAAAGTTCTTAACAATATTTTGCACATGATAATTTTTTCCCGAAATTTTTAGTCGAAAATCAATTTTAGCAACATTGTTTTAAAGTTTTTATTTCTTATATAAAAATACAAATAGGATTTTTGTAAAAACATTATCTTATGTTAACAATAAAATTTTGCATGGAATGAAATGATTTTGAAGTTAATACCTTTATCTATTTTTGAAATATACGAATCAGATATCAGCTTTTACCAATTTTAAGTTGTATTTTTTATATATTCTTGTTTTTTATAAAAAAAAACTGTCAATCGGATTTTTCTTAAAAATTTTAATAAATGTTAAACATATAGTTTATAAGATAAAATAAGTTTGAAGGCAACATCTAATAAATAATAAAAAATTATTTTTTTCAAACTTAAAGTTTTGTTTTTTTTAGGTACCTATTTAATTTTTTTTTAAGAAAATCCTAACTTTACTAGATATCAAAAACGTTATTCTTTGTTCCATAAAATTATTCTGGAGGTTATATCATTTTTTGTTCCCAACATATTTAAGCTGACAAATATTTGTTTTCTGTTTTTTTTTTTTATTTATAATATAGATATAATAATACTAGCATTATATCGGGTGATTTTTTAAGAGCTTGAGAACTTTTTTTAAAAAAAAACGCATAAAATTTGCAAAATCTCATCGATTCTTTATTTGAAACGTTAGATTGGTCCATGACATTTACTTTTTGAAGATAATTTCATTTAAATGTTGACCGCGGCTGCGTCTTAGGTGGTCCATTCGGAAAGTCCAATTTTGGGTAACTTTTTCGAGCATTTCGGCCGGAATAGCCCGAATTTCTTCGGAAATGTTGTCTTCCAAAGCTGGAATAGTTGCTGGCTTATTTGTGTAGACTTTAGACTTGACGTAGCCCCACAAAAAATAGTCTAAAGGCGTCAAATCGCATGATCTTGGTGGCCAACTTACCGGTCCATTCCTTAAGATGAATTGTTCTCCGAAGTTTTCCCTCAAAATGGCCATAGAATCGCGAGCTGTGTGGCATGTAGCGCCATCTTGTTGAAACCACATGTCAACCAAGTTCAGTTCTTCCATTTTTGGCAACAAAAAGTTTGTTAGCATTGAACGATAGCGATCGCCATTCACCGTAACGTTGCGTCCAACAGCATCTTTGAAAAAATACGGTCCAATGATTCCACCAGCGTACAAACCACACCAAACAGTGCATTTTTCGGGATGCATGGGCAGTTCTTGAACGGCTTCTGGTTGCTCTTCACTCCAAATGCGGCAATTTTGCTTATTTACGTAGCCATTCAACCAGAAATGAGCCTCATCGCTGAACAAAATTTGTCGATAAAAAAGCGCGAAACACATTTCGAACCGAACACTGATTTCGGTAATAAAATTCAATGATTTGCAAGCGTTGCTCGTTAGTAAGTCTATTCATGATGAAATGTCAAAGCATACTGAGCATCTTTCTCTTTGACACCATGTCTGAAATCCCGCGTGATCTGTCAAATACTAATGCATGAAAATCCTAACCTCAAAAAAATCACCCATTATAACACAATATGTAATTGAAGTCGCTAGCGTTATTGGTTCGTGCGACATTTGGGGTCAACTAAATGTTCACTTTTTTAAAATTGCGATAATTAAAAATCCACCCACTCAAATTTTCTTAAGAGTTCTTTCCACATGTTTCCTTGTTGTTATCTATAGACAAAATTTATTTGAAGTCTTTTTTCTCCTGTTACTTGAGATGTGGACGAGGGAAAATTGTATCCCGTCGTCGTAGAGTAAGCATTTATTTATCTTTATGTTTTATCTTGGGCTATTATTTCAGCTTCCAAAGCAGGGTCAAATTTTTAATTAAAGTTAAGCTAAGTATACACAATTGTCAATTTTCTATAAAGTGAAAATTGTCCGTTTATACCGTTGGTTTCTTTTATCTAAGTATTAGAATTTTTTTTGTAGAAAATCATGTTTCTTTCGATTTTCGTAGTTTTGAAATTCAATATCAAATAAGTAGACAATCGTTCAATTTAAAAGAACAAACAAGAATTGTGTGTTAGACGAATACAAACGATTGAAAGAAATCGGCCAATTTTTTGATAGAAAATTTGCCTACAATTGACTTACAATTTTTCTTCTGTGCTTTTGAATCATAAAATTGGGCGTTTACATGGTTGATAGAAAATTGGATAAAATGTTTTGCGGAAAATCTGCCAATATTGGAAGATCTTCCAATCGTATAATTATGCTTAGCTTAAAAATTTGTCCAGCGGAATAAATCCGGACTGTGTGTATAGAAATGATGCCTTTTGACGAACAGGAAATACCAATTAAATGGTAGTTAAGGCAAGGTAATAAACCGATGTAGTCATAAAAGTTGTAGAAAGTATATTTTTTAAATAATACAATACTCGTACACTTAATGGAGGGCCCATCAAAGTTTTTTTTTTATTTTCTTTTACTTTACTTAAATGAAACTTCAGGGCCAAAAACAAGGACATATTGTGGTTGAATGGTACTCCACACCTTCAAAGACATTGTGTCAAGGTTGTACAAGTTGAAAACGGGCATTTCCGAGTTTGAGTTTCGGAGTTTGGTTGAAAACCAAGTGAGATATTAGAATAATTTAAACTGTAACTAGAACATACAAATTTATAATTTTAAAAATCATTACACAATTAACTGTTTCGGGAAATTTTGTTTTTTTTTTTCAAAGCACCAACAATATAACGGTTGATGTGGTTTTGTTTTAACTGCTGAAATTTTATTCGATCGGTGCTTTTCACAGATTTCAGATTGTTCGATAGAGAATTTTCGCTTAAATCTAACAATTTGAACTACAATTTTGTTATTATTATCTAAAGAAATGTGTTTCTATTATGAGTAATTCATTACTAAATAAAGATCTACGTCAATTTCTCGATTTTTTCAGTGTTGACATTAGAAAAATGCATGGAAGATGTGTTCTAAAATCTTCTCTTCTTAGGGGTAAAAACCCTCTATGAATGAAAAAGTTGAATTTTATTTTCGATGCAATTTGATGAAAACTTTATGAACTCAAAAGGTAATCAGTCGCATTATTCTTAAAAAATTCTTCTTTCGATAATCTTTTTTTTTTCAAAGAAACTTAGGACATCCATTTTTATAAAGTTTAACAAAATAAACAAATTAAAGAAAAGAAAACACAGCGGAACCTAGAAAAGGACTATTAGCCATATTTAGTAGGTCAATGGTTTTATGATTCCAATTAAATTTCAAATTTGGAATTTCGTTCTTTTTTAAAGTTTTAAATCCAGTTGAATGTTTGGAGTGGAATCGAATAAGGTGATAACTAAAAGTCACATATTTAATAGTCAAATGTTTATTTAATTCTGATACAACATTTGTTGTGATTTTCAAACAAAAAATACACTATATAAAGTACCTCAATATATATGTATGTAAAAAACGAACTATCAAAAGCATACTTTTTAAGGATAAAGTATTTTGTGATAAGGAATTCGCAGAAATTTATTAAAATTCATTATTTTTTATATATTAATACAGTAAAAATGACATTTACAATTTTGTTGGCATAGCTTTCATTTGTGGAGTGACTATCGCCTTACCCATCAGATAAAATTAGTAATTCAAAAGTTAGTAAATAGAAATGGTCCAGATGGATAAAGGCTAGATTCCACTGAAAATTATTTGGCGTAGGTAAAAAAGTCTCCGTTCAAATAATTGCATTTTATGTTTTGATTTATTTTAACGGATTTTTGTCTCTAAAAGATTTTGTTCTCTTACAACTTAACAGCCCTATTATGGTTATCAAATATCAACACGATATTTGATAATAGTTGATAATTATCAACAAAATTAATGAATCGGTATTATGGTGATCAATTATCAATATTTTTGATAAATAGTGAATTAAAAGATCTATTGTGAATAGCTTTATTGATAAACTCGGTATTACGGCTATCAAACATATTGATACCGATCAAATATTCCATCAGCTACAAAATCTTCGTTGACAAATGTATTAAATATTCGTAAATGGTAAAGAATTGTAATTTAAATACGATTTATAAAAGTTTTTTTGTAGTTTTTATTGAATATACAAATTGAAGAACGAAATGCCTTCACTAGAATTGTTGTTTGAAGGCAATTGTACTGATTTTCATCCATTAGTTCCACAAGCTTTCTATTTGTTTTCTGTTGCTAACTATTCTACTCCTTAATTAACAAAATATTATTAAGAAAAAAGAGAAATTTATTTAATGAAAACAACTTACATTATTCCGCCGAAATTATTTATAGACCAAAACACAAGAACGCCAAACACCAAACAAAACCTATTCACAATCGTATATTGATTAGTATTCACAATGGGTGAAAAATTATCATTTGATACTCATAATGCCAAATTATCAATAAATTGATAGAAGTTAGTTAGAAGTTACTTTAATATTGCAAAGAGAATGCATATTATTGCGTCATTTGCTTAAATGCTGATAGGTGGCGCTTCTACTACTTCTACTTTGCCGGTCTTTACCATAAATAATAACACCTATTTATGAAATTGTAATTGTTAGTGATATATATATCATATAAAAGTATATTTTTTGACTTAAATGATTTTTAAAATGCATTTAAATGAATAAAATGTGTTTAAAAAGATTTCGACATAAGGGGTTTGTTTCTTTTAAAATAGATTAAATACTTCTTCCTCCATTAGAATAAGCCAGTAGTTTTGGTCGATAAAATTTCTTATGAAAATATGTCTGCTTCAAACAACCACCACATTTGAATTAGCTTTTCCCTTTTTTTATTTTATAAACATTTTAAAAATATGCTGCTGTTTAAAAATACAATCAAATTGTAAAATATGTATTCATGCTAAAAACTGATAAAACCAAATCGAAAAGTAGAAGAAGCGCACTTTAGCAGCCAGAAGTGAAACTACTATTTCATATAGTTTCACGTACAAGAGAAAAGAGAAAAATTAAAATTGGGTGTTTCAGGTTATATAAGGTGCTTTTTGGTTATCAGTCGTGATTCTAGGTAGATAATACAGATCGTTGACATTGAAAATTAATATAAAAGACTAATCAGCTTTTTGTCTCCAATATCATATTTTATTTCGTTTGCATCAATTTATTTCTTTATAATGAACTTTGTTTAGATTTCTTCAGATAAGTTCTGTTAATTATTTATTTAATTTTTTGTTTTGTCATTTAAATTTTACATCAATCGTACATACATTTAAACTAATATTATATTTTTTTAATTACTTAATTTTCATGCTTGACTTTTTCATTATTATTTTAACTATGTGAACAAAGGGAGGTCACTTATTTCTCAATTTTTTGTTTAACATAGGTTTTATTTGCTTGGCTATGGTTTTGTGGCTTCCTTTTTTTTAAATGAAAGTAGGTGTATGTTTATCTTAGTTTTTTGCTTCATTTTGCTTAGATTTCATATTTTGCTGCAAACACTTTTTTACTTACGAAAAATAAATTAAATACTTTTTTATATATGTAATAATTTGTATTTTTTTTAAATATTTCCAAGATGTGAATATTTTGAGAAAAGGAAGTATTTTTTTTATAATTTTACTTCTATTAATTTATTTTCTTTGTTTTGAGTGTGAATTGACCTATTAAACTACGTTTGCTTTTTTACTCTAAGTTAAGCTTAAAGTGTTATATTTTTTTGATGTTGTTGGAATTGAATTTAATCTTACAAATTTAACTTTAAAATGGGTGTATGCAATATTTTCTGTTAAAAACCTTTTATTATATTTTTGTTTTAATTCTACTTATATTTATAATGCATTACTAACTGTGTGTACTAATCATGAGATTGTAGTTGTTTTTGGGTAGGTAGTTATTGATCTTATCTACATGACAAGTTATACCGAGCACCATTAATTAACACCAACTTAAAGAAGTTAATAATAGAAAATTTAAAAATTATGAATAATTGCCAGTGTAATTGAAAGACACAACTAATTATTGTGTTTTGCCAATGCATAAATGTTATTTTGAGCTTTTCTGTATTTTCTTAAACTGTTTTACAAAGACTTTATTTATAATACTCGTATTAATAGCAACTAGCAATTAGCTCACGTCCAATATGCATAACTAAGTTGCTCGTGAAACTTTGTTAATGGCAACTCCGAGAAATTCATGGTTACTTAGTATTGCCCACCGGCAATTTAATTATAAGGAAAATATTAAAATATGGGATGGTCGATGTAGCTTTTAAAACGGCTTTCCTGTCAGTTAAAAAAACTGATTTAATTTGCTTTTTTATAGGTGTGAGGTTTTGTTTCATCAAATAACGACCAATTAAATCAAAAAATATCAAAAATCTCCTTATGCATTTTAAACAATATTAGTTTACAAAATTTAACAATAAATATAAAATTTAATTTAAAGCTGCCCCTAAGTTGTCCAGGTCTTAAAATTGTATAAAATTGAATCGAGCTTGCTTACGCAGGGGAACGGATAGTTATAGTTTTCATTCAAATCAATCTGGAAAATGTTCGAATGGATATTTAACTGTGTTTCCCTTTGATTAGAAATGAAAATTATATGTACTGATCGAATCGTTCCACTGATTTGTGTTTCAATTTCACACAATTCGAATGACAGAATCATGTCATTAAAAAAATGTCGGTGGATTCCAATCAGGAAATTTTGTTCAATGACAGAAATTTTTACTGATAGCTATAAACGACTTGCCCACAAAATTCAAATGATTGGTTTCAATGATGAAAACCAATGAAATCTATAAATGACCCATAGAGGAGGGGTTTTCTATATAGCCCTTTTAGGAGGTAGAGATAGTTTTCTATCCAAAAAATTAACTAACATTAAGAAAAAAACGTTTATGAACAATGGTAACATGTAAAATAAGAAATTATGTTTTCTAAAAACCTAAACTTCTTTTTTTATTGATTGTTTCAATCTTGGTTTTTGTGTTGATTAGTTTTTTTATTTCACAAATATGACAAAGTTGTTCTAGTTTTTTTTTCTTAAAAAAATAATAACATAATGTTAAAAATGTTGATTAATTAATTTTTGTATCCAAAATTACCGACTAGATTTACATTCGTGAAAAGAAAATAATAATGATCTTAAATTAAAAAAAAAATCAATTTATTGTGCGCTATGGAATGCAATAACAGGGGGAAATTTGTGGTTTTGACAAATCTGGACCAAGAATAAATTGAATTATTTTACCGATGGAAAACCCCATCATACAAATAATAGTTTTAAAACCTTTCAAATTTCCAAATTTGAAACTTAACAAAAGTGATATGGGATAATGGCTACATTTGAATTTCTATAATTTTAGACATTCACCGATTAAAATTGACAATTACATAATTTCTCAAAGTGTATAGCTGGCTTTAGGGGACAGAGGTTATTACAAGAAGGTTTTAGCATAGTGTTTACTCGATTCATGGCAATAATACAACTTTTCGATCATTATAGGTTCTTTAAACAGTGAGTGATAAAAAACTAGAGCTTCTGCTAATTACCAAAGTTGTATTAGATATCAAATTTAACTGCCAGATAAAATCCTGTCTTGCGATAAAATGATTGAAATATGTGTCAGGAAATTGTTTGCGTAACTCATCGGAATATAAATACAGTCGACTCCGCTTAATTTGATATAAACGAATTTCGGATGTATGCATATTTGTTGTTTTTGTTTACCATTCAAAATTAAATTTAATTGAATATAATCTAATCATTTTTTATTATGACGGTTGAGACGATTATAACGGGGAGAATGTAATGGTCTTAAAAAAGGTGTTTAAACTCAAAAACGTATGTATAAACAAGATAATAATTTGTGGATATGAAAACTGGCTCAATAAAATTTAAATAAGCGGATTGCAGTTATTCCGACTAATTTATGGTTTTAAAAAATCATGATGTTCTTATGGACTTAAACTGATTTAATTGCATGATAACGCTTCACACTTGTCAGAATCTTTAAATATTTTTTTAATTTCCATTTGAAAAGTTTATTGAATACCAATCGTATTTAATTCTCAATAAATGTGTCTGTGTTGATTTATTTACTTATTTTTTTTTGTTTTTAAATAATTGCCATTTTATTTTAATTTAAATTATAAAGTGTAAATGGTGTAATTTGTTTAACATATTTGCATCGATATATTTTTGTAGAACTAATTAAAAAAAACTTTTTAAATAATGAAAAAAAAAGTTCCATACATGTTTTTGTTTTTATTTATATATTAATATTTATAAATATGAAAGAATATATATGTATATATACATATGTATATGCATATATTTTTATATATACTTATTTGTTTTTATTTTTATAAAGACATAATGCTTTGCACTAGATCTTTTTGATCACCATTAAGAGTTTTTTTGTTTTTAATAAATTAAAAAAAAACGTTAAATTAAATAAACCCGCATTTAAAGAAAATTTTGACATTTGACAGTAGATTGCATTACAAATTAATGTTTGAACATTAAAAAAAAATAAACTTATTTTTAATAATTTAACAGAGGCCTTATTAATTTATTTGAAAACCTTATTTTCCTAGCAAAAAATTAAATAAAAAAGTCAACCCCTCTTCACTCACATTATTCCTATTTTCAAATCACTGAAAAGTCGCATAGATACAAAATAAATAAAAAATTAATGTAGACTTCAAGAGAAAATGATGAATTTTTGAAGATTATATAATCTTCTTACCCCGTTTGAGAAGGCATTTTTTTGTGTTAAAATTTCTAAACAATTGTGTACACGCGCAATCTAAATGCAAAATGCATTTTTCTGAAGTGAAACTTCACTCGGCTCTATGTTCTTTGTTAAATTAGGTTTACTTAAAAAAATCAGTAAAACTTAAAAAATGTTTGTATTTGGTATTTGATTTTACTAATCGCAACTTTAAAAAAAACTCCCAAAACGAGACAGTCACTTTATCAGCCCTATTATGGTTATCGAATATCAACACGATATTTGATAATAGTTGATAATTATTAACAAAATTAATGAATCGATATTATGGTGATCAATTATCAATATTTTTGATAAAAAGTGAATTAAAAGATCTATTGTGAATAGCTTTATTGATAAACTCGGTATTACGGCTATCAAACATTATTGATACCCATCAAATATTCTATCAGCTACAAAAACTTCGTTGACAAACGTATCAAATATTCGGAAATGGTAAAGAATTGTAATTTAAATACGATTTATAAAAGTTTTTTTGTAGTTTTTATTGAATATACAAATTGAAGAACGAAATGTCTTCACTAGAATTGTTGTTTGAAGGCAATTGTACTGAGGAACGAAGGTTTACCGTGCAAGCTAAAATAAACAGTATTACGAGATGCTATTATTATTAAGAAAAAAGAGAAATTTATCTAATCAAAACAACGTACATTATTCTGCCGAAATTATTTATATTATTTGTGGCGAGGTACCTTGCCGTTTAAGAGAGAAGCAGTTTTAAAAAAAAATTATCAAAACACCTTGGGTCGTTTCGAGAGAAAAGTTCTTTACGTGATCTATGGTTCCGTATGCATAGAA
This sequence comes from Eupeodes latifasciatus, assembly GCA_920104205.1. Lineage (NCBI taxonomy): Eukaryota > Metazoa > Arthropoda > Insecta > Diptera > Syrphidae > Eupeodes > Eupeodes latifasciatus. The sequence continues at coordinate 34,475,986 of OV049927.1, forward strand.
GGTGAGTGGAAGAGAACGACGAGCTGTACGGACTGTACAGCGACGTAGACTTAGCCAGAAGGATAAAAGTCCACCCAATGAGATTGCAGAGCGCATGGAAACCAATGCTCTGGCCCGGAAATTCTTAGACGAAGATCGCGGATCTGGTGACACGCATAAGTGGCAAGTGATCTCACCCAACTTGGAGTGCGCTACTGGCGACATCTTGCTAGGGGCCGAGCTAGATAGAGAAGTTTGTTGGGTGAGGCCCTAGTTCACACAGAACTGCAGCGCCAACTTAATTAGATATGTCACAGTGGCATTGATAGAAATAATTCGAAAATAAAAGGATTGGCCCCACAAGTATATTAAGATCACTTGTGGGAATAGATAACATTCCTTTTGGTGCTATGAAAGCTTTTACAGAATTCAATCAACAAATTTAAGGTGGACAAGTCCTGCCTATAGCATAACACGTCCGAACTATTAGACCTATATATAAACAGGATCATTAAACACTAATAACAAATTTTGATCATCCTTACAATTCTCACATCCGTTCTGATGAACACAAGTAAAAGAAGATGTTGATTCACATCTGCCGTGACCAGTTCGAGAATGTCATTTTTCACATTGAATGATTGACTAAATGGTCAACTTAACTGGCGGGGCTGCGGGTTGCTTAAGCGCACAGTAAACGCAATTTCAAAAAGGATGATTGCATTAAGCATTGATTTATTTTTACTAATCTTAAAACAAAGTATTAAACAAATTGAAGGTAATCACAAACTTGCTGCTCTACTTTATAAACTATTATATTAAAAAAAAACGAGCTAAGGAAAAAGCTCTTTTAGAATACACCATCAAATATTAAGATATACACGACTCACAATCTAACAAATTTTTTAAACATATATACATATGTATATCAATTTTTTACATTTCGGCAAAAGTTATAAATTTAGTTAAGCCTTCATATATGTTTTGTACACTTTTTTTTGACACGCATTAATATTATACCATTATTATATCTTAACATACCTCGGAAACGGAAGGGTTGTTGCTGCTTACTGCTCAAGGTGTATATAAATGAATATACCAAACTTATCCATGAAAGATACAACTCATTCACTAAAATATAATGCAAAATCTGTCAATTTTCTGTTGTTTTAATGTCTTAAAAAAACAAAAAGTTTAAAAAAAGTCAAGGAATATGTTTAAGTAATATGAGAATACAGATAAAAAATAATAGAATTAAATATTGTTCTTAATAGGAAGGCATAATCTTTTTTTAATCAATTTTTATTACATTTATAATATTGATTTGAACGCTTTGCGCTTCATCACATTTGAGTGTTAAGTTTTTTGTTAGTTTATTTTATAGCTCTGCCGGTTCGATAAATAAATATTTTCCTTTATTTTTATACAGATAATTTATGTATCAACTTTTTCAATACATAATTAAAATAAACATATGTTTATCCACACTTTATTATTTTTTTTATAGAATCATCAATCAATGACCGGAGGTACATATATGTATGTATATAACTTCCAATTATAAAGATAATTTTATTTAATTTCTTCTATTTTTGTGTTTATAATTTAGTTAAATATATTTTATATACCTAAGTCAAAATAAGAAAAAGAGAAGGTATCTTCAATGTATGTTTATAAGGAGGCTTTGAAGATGTTATGTAAAGAAAGTTCATATCTACTTTCTAGGTTAATAAAATTTTTGTTGATGTATACATTCATACAGAAGATAGATATTTTTTAAGGATTTGTCTAACTACATTAAAAAAATACTATTCAACAACATCAAATTGTACATTCTCTTTTTATTTTATAGCGTCATTAAATGTTCGTTTTCCAAGATTTTTTTACTATTGTTTCCCAAATTATTATATATTTAGAGTATCTCTTTGAATAATATTTATACGATACTTCATAAATTTGTAAAGGAAAAATATATATGTAGTATTAAAATTCATAAACATAAAATTAATACCCGTATGTGTACATTATGCGATACTACGTCAATTTTTAAATGAAAAATATAAAACTGTCAAGTTCATGCATAGATCTGTTATTCAGAATTTTAACTCAAGAAAACAAAAATTAAAAAAAGATGATAATAGATCGAAATAAATTATGTATTTCAAATGTCTAGTCGATTACAACAAGCTTGTTAACAAACCCAATGTTAAAAACTTCAATCACTGTATTAATATTTTAAATGTTATTTTTAAATAATTTTAGAAATTTAAGACAGATCAAAAAATGCGAATAAAACAACATAAATAAATTATTAGCTACTAGATACATTTTAAAGCTTTTAACTTCGTTTTTATTTGGCAATCCGAAAGCCATTTGGGCTCTTCCAAACGTCTTCACTTGGGATTCACAGATCCTGCAAGAATTAAAATTTGCTTTTGGGTTTAAAAACATAATTAAAGCCACAAGCACTTACATAATCAGGTAACTAAATGTCAAACCCTTAAGTTGTTCCTTTTTTTTATAACAATTTACGAAATAATTTTCTTTTCATAGTAATTTTTTCTGAAACGCGCAAAATCAAACAACTTCAAAATCAAAAGAAGAATTCAGTTGGGATCTACGATCGGATTGCCAATCAAAAAACAAAGACATCGATTTTTAACGCTAATAGTTTTAAAAGTTTCTTGTAATATTTTTATATTTAGTAGGAAGGCCGCAGGCATATATTAGAATCGGAAAATAGTTGACCCAAATATTTGACAAATTTGCATATATTTTATTATTGTTCAGCTTTCAGGTCGCCATCGTTTGTTTTAGCTTTTTTTCTTCGGTTTATTATATTATTATTTAGTATTATTAACAAAGCTTATATAAACAATCAACAAAATAATATTGCTAACATAGAATTGGCCTACCTGATGCACTCTCAATTACTATTTGTATATTATAGATATTGCTCAAGGAACTTTAAGAAATTACATCACCAGATTTCCGTGTATCGTAGTATTGCATAGCTGATTGAGGACAATATGAAGCTCCAAATGGTTTCAAATCAGCTAATGCAATTTGTGATAAATAGACAGGTTCACACGTTCTAAGGGACTTGAAGGCAAGGCAAGTTTCTACGTCTGATTGGTCAGCTGCCAAATATGTGTATTACAATTATATCAACTTTATTGGAAAGTTAGTCAAAAACATTATTTTTGTTAATAATGCTTTGGTTTTTTCTTCGCGAGCAACTGAGAGTAAAGGTAAGTGAATAACACCTGGAAAACTAACTAACAATGCAGTTGACTGCAAATGAAATCCTTTATGTATGTCTGAACCTGCCCAATGAATATCGCTAACGACTCATTCGATATGTATGATCACAACTTACTTTGAGCTCATTTCAAACTTTTTTTTAACGCCTAGGATTGATTCTGTCACATTTTTTTTATAATAAGCGCATACTCAAGGGGATATTACTACCCTTATTATCGTCGCCTGAGAATTGTTTTGTTCTATACGCCATTTGCACTTTTTCGAGAAAAACGCATTTAAAGGTTTGCGCACTTATAACTCCGAAACTGTGCGAAAAAATATATATTTTTATTTTTTTTTACTTAAAGTTAGTTTTATAAAGAGTTCATCTACCAATTTTCAAAGTGTTGTGTCAAACCGTTAGCAAGCTTAATCAATTGACGGAAAAGTCTATTTTTTGTACTTGTGGTCTATGTCATACATTTTGAAATTTTTTTTTTCCTTTCATACACGTGGAACACAAAAAAGTGGATATGGCACAAAACAATTCTCATCGAAAATATCTAAAAGGCAGAAAAGCATGTAGTTGGATTCCTACGTATTTGAAAAGCAAAAACTATTTTGTATTTTTATTAAAAAGTTTTTATTTAAAACAATAAAAAAAAACAATAAAGTTAGAAACTAAAGCGTGTCCCAAAATTTACGCAAGATTTGAATTAAATAGAAAACGCCGTTTTTAGTCTTTTGATAGTTATATTTTTATTGACTCGTAAAGTACATAGGATAGGGTTATGTATGGAATAACACATCGGACAAAAGGCCTCTACGGCTTTGCATGCACATGCGCACTCTTTTGTTGAAATTTTCCATGACCATTCTGCATAAATGTGGCTGAATTTCGTTGATGCAGCGTTGAATCTCCTCCTTTAATGCACGGGTGGTTGTGGGCTTGTTGACATAGACTTGTGATTTCAAATAACCCCATAAAAAGAAGTCTAATGGTGTTAAATCACACGATCTAGGAGGCCAATTTTGATCACCGAAACGAGAGAGTACACGACCTGGAAATGTCTCATGCAGTAATTGAATTGTTTCACGGGCTGTATGACATGTGGCACCGTCTTGTTGAAACCACATATTGGACAAATCAATATCATCCAATTTTGGCAGAAAGAACTGTGTAATCATGTCGCGATATCGAGCACCAGTAACAGTCACTGCTTGACCAGCATCATTTTCAAAAAAATATGGCCCAATTATGCCTCCAGCCCAAAATCCACACCATACAGTCACGCGTTGTGGATGCATTTGTTTTTCGACAATCACATGTTGGTTAACCGAACCCCAAATGCGGCAATTTTGGCGATTGACAAAGCCATCAAGATGAAAATGTGCTTCATCGCTTAGGATGATTTTGCTCGAAAAATCAGGGTCCATTTGTTGATGTTCAATAATCCATTCAACGAACTCTCTTCTCTGTCCATGGTCATTAGGCTTCAATTGTTGTGTTAATTGAATTTTGTAAGCATGAAGACACAGATCTTTGGTGAGTATACGCTGTAGAGAGGTTCTTGAAATTTGCAATTCTTGTCCACGACGTCGAATTGAGGTTCCTGGATTGTCAGCAACACTCTCACGCACTGCTTCGACATTCACATTTGAACGGCTTGTTTTTGGACGACCAGTGTGTTTGGGGTCTCCAACGGATCCAGTCTCCATGAATTTTTCAATTAATCTCTTCACAGTTGACGAAGTTAAAACACTATTCCGACCATATTTTGTATGAAATTTTCGAACTGCAGCCGCCAAGCTTTCACTATTTTTGAAATATTCTTTAATAATGAAGACACGTTGTTCTATCGTGTAACGCTCCATTTTTAATAACCCTATACTGTTAGCTGTCAAATTGCTTTTTTTTCAGGGTTGCCAACACTTCACTGCACAAATGGCGGCAAATTCAAATCTTGCGTTAATTTTGGGACACCCTTTATAAACTTCTTAAAAAACAAACAACAAAAAAGCAGTCCTACTGCTATCACAAAGTTTAGATAATAAATTATTTTAAATATTTTTATAATAAAACAGCTTTTTTTAATTAAATATTGAGCAATGTTTTAAAATATGCTCTGTCGATTTCTGGTAAAAATGGCAATAAATCCTTTATATCCCTCTTTTTTTCCTTAGAGATGGGAGTTTTAAAAGTTTTATTTAATGATGTACAAAGCAGGTTTTTTGGTGTTTGTAAGGTTGATTTGGTGGCCGCCTTAATTAAGCTTACAGTCTTATACTCCTGTTCTTTGGCAGAGTCCTTAAATTTAATTTGGAAGTCGCACATTTTTTCGTATAGTAACACTCGTACTTTAGTAAAAGGCAGCTTGTCAAACGCCATTTTTCCTGCTGGAATAGAATATGCTTTGAAGTCTTCAGGGAGCATTTGTAGCACTTTAAGTTTGACTTTTTCTGTATTCATACTAGTCAAAAGTTTGACCAGATGAAGTGGACTATGTATTTCTATGTTTTTTAAATACCTGTCAATGGATGCATGAATACAATCCACATCTTGGATCAAGGAATGTCCTGGCTCTGAAAATTTTTGAACTACCATGTCTAGATCGTTGCGTTTTAGGAACATTTTTATTGCGGTAGAATTGATTTTATTTCTGTTTTGTGGAACACACGAATCGCTCCATAATATGAGCGACTTTAAAGTGGGGTGATCTTGAACAAGTCGGTCCAACATTTTTATCAAAGCACTTGCAATGTCATTTCCTGAGCGACCACTATGAGCTTCTGTCCAAACTACGCAATAAGTAAATCTTTTTATGCCAGGGATAGCAACTACTACTGTTGCAGTTAGATTGAACATATTAAGCTTCCTCTGATAGTAAAATGCGGATGCGGATTTCATACAATTGTCTCGGGATATCTACACAATTGTAATGGATATGGCACAAACCAATACTAAAATTTTGTTTGCGATTATTGTCCCATAAACATAGCATTTCTTCAACACAAGTGCACGTAGGACAAACCAATTCTCAACATTCTTAGTATTTTTCTATCCCTTGTCACCGTAATATGCATGTGGAACAAAACAATTCTGACAAAAAACTTGACAAAATTTATATGAAAAAATGTCCCAAACGCCAAAAAATGGTTAATGGCACAAAACAATTCTAGAAAATGTTGATTTTGGTGGATATGGAACAAAATTGATGTTGAATATCTTGGGATTGAAAAGACGTAGCGCAAATCTGATCACAGATTTAGAAAGAGCATACAAAATTACCATAGAATCCATTCCTAACTCAAAACCGACAAAAGTGGCGTATGGAACAAACCAATTCTCGGGCGACGTTATGTAAAGACAGTGTGAGGTTGAAAGGAGGTGTCGGTGCATATTGGTTTTGAATTCCTGAATATTGCAATGGCTGGGAAAGACAGTGTGGTAAGGAATTTCACATTCGCATAGTATGGCTAAAGAACGAATCTCTGTACTTTACAGAAATAATGAAGTTGGGCTCGAGGGTATACTGATGAGCATTCCCAGAAGCGCGAGTATTACGGTTGAACTGCTTAAGGGTAGGAATGCAGCTGGCTATTCCTCTAGAGCATAAACCCTTAAAATAACGGTAAAAGAGGGTGAGACAAGAAACTTTACGACAATGCTCGAGCGACGTAAATGATCCTATGATGGTATTATCACCAATTAATCTAAATGCTTTGCGTTCAATACTGTCCAAGAGGCTTAAATAAGTTGCAGGAGCACCAGCCCAGATATAGCAGTTATATTCAAGCTTTGGACGTATGTCTTGTAGATAACAGCCAGATCAGAGGGGGAGAAAAGAAGAAGAAGCATCGCCTTAGAAACCCCAAACATCTTGCGGCATTTTTGGCGTCATCGCGTATGTGATCGTTCCACAAAATGTGGTTGGTGATACAAATACCAAGAATATCGAGATGTTCGGTCTCCTCGAGGCAAGTCCAATCCATCGATAATGGCAATGGGGGTATATCTCGCATTAACGATACAAGACAGCATTGGGTTTTGCAGCAGCAGCAGGGTTGCAGTTCCACTTCCGAAGAAGAGGGATGTGAATCTGAAAACGAATATGAAAGCTAAGAGTCCAATCTTCAGCGAAACAATGTATTGGATTAGAAGTTGCAGACAGATCATTAAAAATGAGAAAGAGTGTTGGAGATAGAACAGAGCCCTGGGGCACTTGGGGCATTTATTTTGTGGTTTTCAGGTTTGAACCCATCCAATACTACTTGTATAGATAGATAGATATTTATTTGCGTAGAATAAAGCATTACAATTTTACATGAATTAAAGTGAATACACACAGCTTGCACAGAGATATGATATTTAGTTTATATCTTACAACTGAGGAAAATATATATTTCAGTATGGTAATAGAGATGTAGAATGAAAAACTATTGAAGGAGAACTACGGAGAAAAACATTCATTTAACATTTGAATCTTAAGCTAAGGATTTCTTTATTTTAGAAATCTGTTGGATAGATAAAATGGACTTAAAACTAATGGAATTGCCAGATGATAATGAAATTGATAATTATTTAATGCATAGATAGCAAGATACAAATAATTGAATAAATAAATCAATAAATTAACAATCAAATGAATAATAACAAGATAAATAAATAAATATTCAAACGAATAAATAAATAAATAAATAAACAAAATAAATAAATTAATAAATAAATAAATATATAAATAAACAAACAAACAAAACCAATATAAAAAGCTAATAGTACTAAAAATAAGAAAGAGTGTTGGAGATAGAACAAAGCCCTGGGGCACACACGCATTTATTTTGTGGTTTTCAGACTTGATCGATCCAATACTACTTGTATTGAACGATTCGAAAGGTAATTACTAATCCAACGAAGGAGGGATTTATGAAAACCGAAAGCACGCATTTTCGATAAGAGAGCCTGTTGCCAAACCCTATCAAATGCTTTTGAAATATCAAGTGCAATAATCTTACTTTCTCCAAAGCGATGTAAAGATTTGCTCGCGTAAAATTGGCGGCGAACTGCCTAGCAAAGAGAAAAAAATAACAATTTTTTCATCGACTTAACAATCCAAAAAAACGATAACAAATCTATGACCTCTTACTTAAGTAGAATAATAATTTGAGATAACAAGTCGAGATTCGAATTCAATCCTTTTGAAAATTATTAGTTTGTTTTTGTTACAAAAATAAACTTAATTTTGCTTACCAGTGTAAACTAAAAAATATACAAGTATATAGAGAAAATATTTCCTGAAATAAAAAATAAAAACAGCTCTCCATCATAAAATAAATATTGAATTTTGTTTTGATGTCAGAAACCAAACAGTGTTGTAGATTGTAAGGAATATATAAGATATTTCTTTTTATATGCAAGTTTCTTCTGTAACAAGAAAATATCACATTTATTTCTACCAATATATGGTTTTTGTTTTTAAATTACTACTGCTATAAATAAAATAAATTCTAATCAAAGCTGATACTTCGACCGCCCTTATAACATTTTTGTATTATTAAACACTTCACAGACAATATTAATTTAATTAAGCAACACTTTTGATAAAAATCACGGATGTTCAAACTTAGCATAATTAAATTTATGTAGGTACTTTAACAATTTTGCACCCACTGTACCAGTGGAGAAAATTTAAAATTACCTTGATAAATGGTGGGAAAGTTATAGGTAAATTAATTGCAATGAGGATGTTTACAATTTTTCATAGATATTAATTAATTAAATTTAAAAAAAAAAAAAAAAAAACATTAAAAACTCTTTCTTCTTTGACGTGAAATCTTAGTCAACAAACATTTTATGTTAAAAAGAATATATATACATTTACCACCACCATTTAGTATAGTTTAAACCTACATATTTGCATAGGTTAGGTTAGGTTAGGTTAGGTTATAGTGGCTGTCCAAGATGGAAACAGAATGGGCTAACCAAACAAATAAACAGGTGCCTTTCAATATTGATGTATAAACGTACATTTTGTACTCAAGAGTGTATACTCGATTTTATTAACATGAACATTTAAATTTTATTGTTATTAGAAAATAAAAAAGAAAAACACCTTTGTTTCGAATGCAGCTATTCGACTTTTTAAAAATAAGATTCGGTCACCACAGTACGGAAATCCAAAATTAGTGCCTGGTTTCAGATTTTCGAAATACTGACCACTTTTTAAAAATTGTTGAAATAGTTTTATTTTATAAGAAATTCTGTTCTATATTATGTGGCATTTCATGTAAAGCGGACAAAGATAAAAGTGTTAGTTGTTGAAATGGGTTAATGTGTGACATAATACATACTTTAAAAGAAATGTAACGCACTTCATATAATTAATAAACTTGTTTTCTTTAAAATCATAGCCAAGGGATTTGGAAAACCTCATGCACCCATAATTAATTCCAGGGCCAGGTCTTAAAATTCAAAATCCTTTTGGATTTATGCTAAAAAACAATTAAAGTATAAATAGGCCAGAAATAAACCAAATTCAACAAAAAAAATTATTCGTTGGCAGCTTCACGTGAAATATGCTTCATATTAGAATCTATAAGGTATTTTTTTGTAATTTTCTTATGAAATCATATTTTAACCCGAAGATGACTTCGACTTTATGCTGAAATTACACTTAACTGGTTGTTACAAACGTTTTAATACTAACAAAATAAAACATTCAAATTGGAAACGACCTCGTGTTGCAATTAATTTATTTTGAGCTTTGTCAAAACAAAATATATATCATATTTATTTCTTTTCTCTTTCATATTCAACTATAAGATTGGTAAAATGAATAATAGTATTAATTTCAAACTGTGTGAAGTATGCAAATATACATAAATAATTTAAACTGTGTAATAAAAGAGTTATACATTCGGAAACCCGTCATGTTTGAACACCTATTAGGTACTTTTTATTTTATTGCTCATACTATTTTGCTTCATTTGCATTAATTTTGCTTTAATTTTAAAGTTATATCAAAAAATAATGAAAATTTAAAAGTTCATCATTTGAAATTACGAACTAGAGATTTCTGTTTTGTTTTTTTTTTGTATCTTGTTTATCGTGTTCTGTTTGTTTTAATAAAATAATTTTATTTCTTCATTTAAAAACTGAATTTCCTTTGACATCCTAAGGATTTGATGCAACGAATTACTTTTTTGTATCTATAGGTATAACAAGCTATTCAAAAATAATTTCTTTTTTTTTCTAACATATTTTCTTTTCTTTTAGAGTAGGTATACATATTAAAATATAAATACATATATATATACACATTTTTTTATTCGTATAAGTATAGATTTTTCTTTTTCTGTAAAATTGATCTAGTAAATATAATATATATATATAGATATTATGTAACTTTTATCTTTTGATGTTGGTGACCTTTATGTTGCTATATTGTTGTTATTAAATGGGCTTCAGGTCAAATGAAACAAATATTTTCTTTTTGTCACTACGTTTCGTCCATGTATATGGACATCATCAGGTGAACAAATGGTTTAACAATATTATTGTTACATTTATATTCAATAATGATTTCTTTTGTCTACACACTACAAAGTTAAACTGACACGTAACATGTCCGTCAAATAAACAGAAAAGAAAAAAAGAAAAAGACGGACATGTTACGTGTCAGTTTAACTTTGTAGTGTGTAGACAAAAGAAATCATTATTGAATATAAATGTAACAATAATATTGTTAAACCATTTGTTCACCTGATGATGTCCATATACATGGACGAAACGTAGTGACAAAAAGAAAATATTTGTTTCATTTGACCTGAAGCCCATTTAATATCAACAAGATATTATGTAACTGTATTGGATCTCAACACGATTTTAGTTTTATTTTGAACAAATCTTTTGTATGTACTTTAATTTTATTTCCCTTGCTTTTCACTTACTTTCATTTTTGTTTTCTTTTTTAGAATGCTATACGGCAAGTACTAAATATAATAAATTTGCCTTAATTTTAAATTGGGACTTGTCAATTTTTGAAATGATTGAGGCAATTAGAGGTTCAAATATATATAGATGCTTTCTTTGTATTACAGCAAACTGTTTAAAAACATTCCACTAGCCTATAAACAGATTTTAACAAATAATTACACTAAAGGTAGTTATTTAATTTTTGTTGTTTTCTTTTTTTTTATTTTAAAATAAGAAACAAGGCGAAAATCTTGCATAGACCAACAGTAACAGCAATATGTACTTTATAATCTCAATTTGGAAACTATCATTTTTATTCATTTTCTATTGGTGATTTGCTATGTACATTAAAATTATTAATAGAATCATGTTTGACATTCTTGTTTTTGTTTGAATAAGAGCTATCATTGTTTGTTTTTTATTTTTATTTGTTTAATTTGGTAATAGCTTACAATACTATTTATTTAATTATAATTAAAATTATTATTGAACTCTATTGGTTGTTCAATATATATATACATATACAAATATATATATATATATATATATATATATATATATATATATATATATATATATATATATATGAATATATATATATGAATATATATATATATGAATATATATATATATATACTAGTGTTATCTGTCTAGGTGTGTTTTAATTTTATTTAAATTTTTTTTTGTCTTTGTAATTGAATAATCTGTTTTTTTTTTTTTTGTTGTATTTAATTTTAATATTATTTAAATATTTATTTCAATATTTAAGCTTTCATTTTAAACTGTTAGAAGGAGTTGTTTGAATATTATTATCGGCAGTGATTGACGTATCGGACTTATTCATTTTCTCACAATAATCAGTGAGAATATCACGAAAGCGAATCCAGCATTTTTCTGGAACTGTTATTGCTGTGCGAAAGTTACTTTTTACCTAGAAAAAAATTATAGAACGAAAAAATAAAAATAAATTGATTTACAAAACAAATTTTGAATCTAGTATTAAATTTCCTTATAATGGGTGATTTTTTTGAGGTTGGATTTTCATGCATTAGTATTTGACAGATCACGCGGGATTTCAGACATGGTGTCAAAGAGAAAGATGCTCAGTATGCTTTGACATTTCATCATGAATAGACTTACTAACGAGCAACGCTTGCAAATCATTGAATTTTATTACCAAAATCAGTGTTCGGTTCGAAATGTGTTTCGCGCTTTTTTATCGACAAATTTTGTTCAGCGATGAGGCTCATTTCTGGTTGAATGGCTACGTAAATAAGCAAAATTGCCGCATTTGGAGTGAAGAGCAACCAGAAGCCGTTCAAGAACTGCCCATGCATCCCGAAAAATGCACTGTTTGGTGTGGTTTGTACGCTGGTGGAATCATTGGACCGTATTTTTTCAAAGATGCTGTTGGACGCAACGTTACGGTGAATGGCGATCGCTATCGTTCAATGCTAACAAACTTTTTGTTGCCAAAAATGGAAGAACTGAACTTGGTTGACATGTGGTTTCAACAAGATGGCGCTACATGCCACACAGCTCGCGATTCTATGGCCATTTTGAGGGAAAACTTCGGAGAACAATTCATCTCAAGGAATGGACCGGTAAGTTGGCCACCAAGATCATGTGATTTGACGCCTTTAGACTATTTTTTGTGGGGCTACGTCAAGTCTAGTCTACACAAATAAGCCAGCAACTATTCCAGCTTTGGAAGACAACATTTCCGAAGAAATTCGGGCTATTCCGGCCGAAATGTTTGAAAAAGTTACCCAAAATTGGACTTTCCGAATGGACCACCTAAGACGCAGCCGCGGTCAACATTTAAATGAAATTATCTTCAAAAAGTAAATGTCATGGACCAATCTAACGTTTCAAATAAAGAATCGATGAGATTTTGCAAATTTTATGCGTTTTTTTTTAAAAAAGGTTCTCAAGCTCTTAAAAAATCACCCGATATAAGGTAATAAGTTGCGAATGGGATAACACGCATTCGAAAGAGTTGCCAAACAATTATTTCTATGAGACAAAATAAAATATACGACTAAGTAACATGTATTTTTTCTCATAATGGTTGAAGTAGCTTAAAGTTTTCTTTCACCTAGAGATAAATGCTTATGTTATTTAATCAACAAACCGGAGAAACTGTAAACAACTTTTAAAAATGTATATTTTACTTTTCAACACAAATCTCACTATATAAATACTTTAAATACTTTTTTACGCAAATTATGTTATAAAATATCTTAAAAATTGAAAATATCCCTTTCAGTATCACACTGTATGAATTTTAAGAAATCAGGCGTTAAAAGAATTTTCTGTAGACCATGCGAGTTGTATTGGTATTGAATATAAATTAGTAAATTTTTTGAAAAGGGAATATTTACTATAATAAAAAGAGGCTGGGATGCGACCCACACTGATAACTTCCCATCCCGTCTGTCCATTTGACTTGCTTAAAAGTTTGTCTATATGTATCAATTTTTACCAAATTTACGTATACTATTTTTTGTAGATTTTTTTTTATGAAAAAACGGACTGTTGGATTTTTATATCGAATGATATATGAATATCGAAAATAATATTTTCTGTGAAATAAAATAAGTTTGAAGCCAATATTTGTAATTTTTGAAAAGCTATTTGAGTCGAAAGTAAATTTTTACCAAGTTTTAGTATTGTTTTTTTTTTTAGGTTTTTATTTTTTGTAAAAAAAAACTGTCAATTCGATTTTTCATTAAATTTTATCAAATGTTGAAAACAATATTTCTTATAAGTTAAAATTAGTTAGAAGCCATTATCTCAAATTTTTGAAAACATATTTGAGTCGAAAATCAATTTTTACCAACTTTTGTTAATTTTTTTTAGGTTTTTAATTTTTTGTACAAAAGCTGTCAATTCGATTTTTTTCAAAATTTTACTGAATGTTGACAACAATATTTTTTGAAAGATTAAAGTAGTTTAAATCCAATATCTCCAAGTTTTGAAAAGATATTTGAGTCGAAAATCAATTTTTACCACCTTTTATAATTTTTTTTTAGGTTTTTATTTTTTGTAAAAAAAAACTGTCAATTAGATTTTTCTCAAAATTTTTCCTAATGTTGAAAACAATATTTCTTATAAGTTAAAATTAGTTAGAAGCCATTATCTCAAAGTTTTGAAAAGATATTATTGAGTCGAAAATCAATTTTTACCAACTTTTATTAATTTTTTTAGGTTTTTATTTTTTTTTTTTTAAACTGTCAATTCGATTTTTCTCGACATTTTTCAAAATGTTGAAAACAATATTTCTTATAAGATAAAAAAAGTTTGAAGCCTTAATCTCAAGTTTTTGAAAAGATATTTGCGTCGAAATTCAATTTTTACCAACTGTGAGTAAATTTTTTTTAGGATTTTATTTTTTATAAAAAAAACTGTCAATTAGATTTTTCTCAAAATCTTATCAGATCTCAAAAACATTATTCTCCGTTGCACAAAATTGTTTTGGAGATGAAATCATATTTTGGTCGTAAAATTTTCGAGGTGACAAATTTTTTTTTCAGTTTTTTTATTTATAAAAAAAACCGTTAATTGGATTTTTCCCAAAAATATTATTGTTTTGTATTACGTTACAATATATATTATAAAATTTAATTCAAGTTTCTAGCATCATTGGTTCATGAGATATTTAGGTTTAACCAAAATGTTCACCTTTTTTTTAAACCGCTATTGTAAAAAAAAACCACCCACGCAATTTTCTTGAGAGCCCTTTCTGCATCTTTCTGCCTTATTATCTGTATAACAAAATTTATTTGAAATCGATATCTCTTCTGGTTCTTGAGCTATGGAGGACGAAAAAAACGTCGCGAACGTACAGACGTACGGACGTACGAACGTACGTACACACGCACAGGGACCTTGAAACGTCGAGAAATGTCAAAATTTTCAATTTGACAAATCGGACCCATTACAATAACTTCCTATGGGAAGTTAAAAATACTACCAGAAATGTTGTCTTATCAATTAATTAATAGATTGAGTGATGGCGAAAAAAATTCATTCAATATATTTTAGACACCATACTTCTAAAATAATATCACAACTTAATTATAAGTAAGTGGTTTATTGAAGTTTTTTTTTTGTATTTTGTAGGTTGCAACGCCTTTTTATTGTTCGACTCGTGCAAAAGACGAATAAGAGGTAGGATCCGAATCAACTTCTGTGATAGACACTAAAAAAAATGAGACCAGCTAGAAGTACCACAAAGCCTTTTTTGACGTAAGAACACAGACAAAAATTGATAAACGAGAAAGCTTTAACTATACAAGCTAAAAGGTGGCACACAAATTGTTATTACTGATAAAAACTTCTGGACAAAATTCTCAAGGAATATAGCAATTTGGGTCTTGTTGAAGTTTTGTCAATTTGTTTCCTTTGCTGATATAGTAAATTCCAATATTGTACCACCTTCAAATATTATTATAATAATGCAATTCACATTCAGGCAATACAAAATTATCTAAGCAAAAAAATTAACTTTTAAATTCAATAGTATAGCACAGTTAACAAATATAACTCACCTCACTTATTCGCATGTAAATACCCCGATTATTTTGTCCAATATCAAAGTAGAAGTTTTTATTGTCGACTTTCATATGACGTTCCTCAGGAAGTTCTCCTTTAAAACTAAAAATAAAAAATGGTGTTTAAGCACATGGCAGTTAGTTTTTTTTTAATATTACCCTCCATCACTTGTTCCGAATTCTTCGAGCAGATCAGTGAGAGCATCTCTGAACTCGATCATTCCTTGTGCTGGAATGGCAATTTGAGATCTAGGTCCACCTCTTGTAATAGTTTGCGATACCTTTTAAAAATGATTTGATTTCTTCATGAAAATAATAATTCAAAAAAAAGATAAGCAATTTATTACTAATTATAATAAAACGTACTCTCAAAAAACGGCCTCTTGTGTTTTCCTTTAAATCTAAATAATACCGTCGGTTGTCCTTGATCATCATTTCAGATTTAAGTTTTCCATCTTCGGGTACATTTTCTGGATTGGGTGGTCCTGTTCGAGTGACTTATTATAGGTTAATATACAGAATAGATTTTTAAAAAACTACTAATGGCATTTATTTACCTAATGATGCGTAATAATCACTGAAAGTCGACAAATGATCTCGAAACTCAGCTGCTGTTGAGAGTGCCAGATATACTTGACTTCTTCTACCATCTGCACCTATCTAACGCATTCAATGTTATAACAAAAAAAAAATCGAACATTGAATTTCTTTTTTAAATTAATATTAGATTAACATTCCTACGAAAAATTAGCGGGGCTTGTGGTAAATATAAAATTGAAAACAAAAATTCAATAAAAAAGTTTCAGTTTAAACATCTCGAAATTGGTTGTTTAGGTTTCTGTTCCACAAAAGAAAAAATTGCGTTTAATTGTGACGGGTTTTTGTAGGGATCATTTGCAACTTTTGTTACAAATTTGTTTTTGGTCATTATAAGAATGTTTATAAAAGCCAAGGAAACAAAAATCATTCCATTAGATATATCCATTTTAAACATGACTTTAAGGAACTATACAATTTAATTAGAATGTCTTACTATTTAATGAGAAGACCTTACAATTTGCAAAAGAAAAAAACATGGTGAAGGAGAAGTTTATGAAAATTGTTGTTTTCAAAAGCTTTTTGTAATTTCTGTTCACATATTTCTGAAAACTTTAAGTTAAAATTTGTATCATCCACTGTCAATTGATAAAAATCTATTCACAAATTTCATTGCGACGAAAATGGCAAACAAATAAAATTCTCGTAGAACTCAAAACGCATCGTGTATCTTAGCATAATATATAGAAATAGAATAGAATAGAATAGAAATTTATGATAATAGTTTCAAAACAAACGAGTTTAAGTAGATTTAAAAAAGAACTTCACCTCTGCAACTTTCAAAAACCTCCCTCTTCTGTTTTGCTTCACATCGAGGTAAAATCGCTTTGATTGAATTTGCAACATTTTTGTTGCTAATTCTTGTTCAATTTGTTGGCTTTGTTGTCCTTGAATTATAAGAAAAAAGAAAAGATAATGATAATTTAACTGTTAGGCTTATATATAGGGTGTCCCAAAATTAACGCAAGATTTCTATGGTGTCCCAAAATTAACGCAAGATTTCTTGCGTTAATTTTGGGACGCCCTATATAATATAAAATTTAATTGCTTAATTTAATTTTTTCGTAAGATATTTGGGGTCAAACAAAATGCGACCCACACTGATCTGTATATCAACTTGTTTCAAATTAACGCAAGATTTCTTGCGTTAATTTTGGGACACCCTAGAAATCTTGCGTTAATTTTGGGACACCCTATATTTATAAACATAAGTTACTAAAATTAAACATACCTTTGCCTGAATCAAATTCAGCTCCGCCGCCTTCCATTCCGACCACATTGTACTCTGAAAAGAAAATATGAAAATTATGATTTTTAATAACGAAAATTTAAACCTTCTAGCTGAAAATTTAAAAACAAGTAGATTTAGATTAGATTAGATGGTTTTTATTTTGATAACGTTGATTAACATTTTTTTTTTATAAAGTTTACAAACAAAAACAAAAAGCATGGCTTTATTGCCGTCTGCCTAGTTGACAAATCATAAAAAAGATAACATATGTAGCTCAATAATATATTTAAAAACTTTCATTTATAATTTTACTTCTATAGAGAAGAGCTAGCCTGCAGAATTGATATAATTTTTTAACTTCCATATTGTTAAGCAAGAGTATAACTTGATTTTGCGTCAGTTTTTCGCTACCAAAAGCATTCCTTCTTATTTCTTTAAGAACTGGACATATTCCAACAAAGTGTAAAACATCCTCCCTTTCCTTTAAATTGCACAATGAGCATATAATTGGTAAGTCATCTCTATGAGGTATAAAATTCAGCTGCATAACTTCACCTCTCAATTTAACCATCATTGAAATTTCGTCAATGCTATTATCATCCCTAAAATAATTCCTCTCTTCCAAGTTGTGATTTAGCTGACAGTAGAGCTGCCTGTATATAGATCCTGTGGCGTCAGTCATGTATTTCTCTCGTTGTTTTATGTCCACTGCAGAAATGAGCTGGTATAAAGATTCTTTTAAATCATCCTGATTATTACACAAAAGGTTAAGTTCCATTCCACATTCTCTTGCCAAATTTATCCAATCATCACCCCCTCACGGTTTTCGCCTTGTTGTGGCGAGGGGGCTTACGTCTAACTCTTCAGCAATCCAGCTGCGGAGTAAGACAACTAAGAAAACCACCAAAAGCAGAGATGTTAATCTAATAAATATGGATAAAAGTTTACTGAATGAAGAAAATCGAACGGGGATATACGTTCAAGTGTCGGCAGAAGTCACGGTTGCCGGCGAGGGCTTGGCTTCGCAAGAAGCTAAGTCGCCAGTGACAAAGGTAAACTTAGAAAAAGAAAAACGAGAGCTAAAAAGACAACCGGTCATTCTCTCAGTAGATCTCCTTCCCGACATAGATAGTTTAACTATCAAAGGTACGGAGACCTCGGACAGACCTCCTTCCATAGGTAGTCAAACCGAGGACGAGCTACTGATGGAACCGAGTCAAGAAGAGACTATGCTGAAGTCTGCTGCACCCCTCAAAGCTTTGAGGCAACGCAGCAACTACAGATCCTCCAAAAGATTCGTGGAAAAGACCGAGTTGAAAGACCCTGCGACGCTCAGTTCGAGAGATAAAGCTCTCCTAAAAAAGCACAGAAAGCTAGTTAGGAACTTTGAGCGGCAGCTGGCAGAGACTGCCACTGCACCCAGGGAAATAGCAGAGGAAGTGAATGCCAAAGAGTCGGAGAGCAAAGGAGTAGATGCTGCCAAATCTAGGTCTGTCCCTAAAAAGGCAAACCGTGAACAGGCTGGCAATAACTCGACCGCTCGGAACGACAAAGGTAAAGTTCAGGCGACTTCCAGTAAGAAACAGCAAGCCAACGCTAGGAAAGACCAAGCACCGGCAAGCACCTCTTATGGAACGAAACCAGGAACGTCCAAGAGACAAAGATCGGAGGAGACAGTCAAGCAAGACGGTGCTAAAAAACAGAAAACCAGCAGCTTCGACACCACCCCGATTGACCTACAAATCGCCATTATAAGCCGTGACGACCCAGATGGGAAAATCTCGGCAAAAAACTGGCTTCTTGTGGAAAATGAGATCCTTAAAGCTATGATGGCAGCATCAGAGAACGATAGTTCTGAGGACTATATCTTTGATGGTGCCGGATGGCGGCGAGGAGTTAAAGTGGTCTGCTGCGGTGACCAGAAATCACGGGAGTTCCTGAACCGTACAATCGCCAACATTGGCGAACTATGGGAAGGTTCCTCCCTTGAGGTTCTACCCGCCGCAGCTCTACCACTCCGCCAGCAGTTTAGCATCTGGATCCCCCCTCCTGCAGAACATGAGGACGCAGCCATTATTAAGCTGTTGGCGAAGCAGAACAAAGAGCTTCCCATTTTAGAATGGAAGCTCCAACATTCAAGAAAGAGTCATGGAGGCGAAGGGAAGGACCTCTTGTTTGTGGCAGACAAGAAATCTGACCTTCTGCTGAGAGAAAAAAAAGACGTGTTGAGGTATGGTCTCGGAACCGTAAAGGTTAAGAGGCATGAAGGCGAAGGGGAGTCAAAAGCTGCAAGTGGTGCAAATAAACCTGCACCACGCTAAAGCAGCAACGTACGACCTTACGCTCTACATGTCTCACGAGAACTTGGATGTGGCCTTGATCCAGGAACCATGGTTAGGCAAAAACCGAATCCGTGGGTTGAGGTCAAAACACTACAACCTTTTCCACTCCACGTCAGATGAAGGTGATATTAGAAGTTGTATCCTAGTGAAAAAATCAATTAACGCTTTCTTCCTATCTAGGTACAGCAACAAGGACAACACGGCAATCAGCGTCGAATCGAATGAAGGAAACTTCATTTTAGTGTCGACGTACATGCCGTACGAGGAGGAGAGCCCACCATCAAAAACTGTCCGTGATCTTGTGGTCCATGCCACAGCAAGCGGCACACCTTTGGTGGTAGGATGTGATGCCAACGCTCACCACACTCAATGGGGCTCAAAGGATATCAATAAAAGGGGTGAGTCAATTTTTGAATATATTCTCTGTTCTAATTTATCGATATGTAATAGGGGCAATCACCCTACCTTTCGAAACAAAAACAGGGAGGAAATCATAGATTTGACCCTTATTAGCAATAATAGTAAAATTTCAGTTGAAGACTGGAGAGTCTCACCTAAAGAATCTTTTTCGGATCACTTTAGGATACTCTTCTCTATAGACAGGAACTTTACTGAAAAGAAACCTTACAGGAACCCAACTAGAACGAATTGGACAGAGTACGAAAAATGGATGGAAGACTGTATTGATCCACCAGAGGACAATACAAGTCTAAGCACTTCAACCATTGACACTGTTGTCCAAAACTTGTCTAGCAAAATGAGAATGTCTTTTGAAAAACACTGCCCTTTATCTCGTTCCAATAACTCCACTAACCCACCCTGGTGGAATGGTGCATTAAAGAAACGTAGAACAGAGGTTAGAAAACTTTTCAATAAAGCTAAACTGAGTAAATTAGAAGAGGACTTGAAGTCTTATAGAGCCGCACTTAACACTTACACCAAAGAGTTAAGGAAGGCCAAAAAGGATTCGTGGGCTAAACATTGTGAATCCATTGAAAAAACAAGCGAGGCGGCAAGGCTCCGTAGAACCCTGGCCATTAATCCCACGATCCCGGGGTACATAAAACACCCTGATGGATCATGGTCGAACTCGAGCCTAGAAACGCTTGAACTCTTCATGGAAACTCATTTCCCCGGTTGTAAAAACCCAGAAAGTTCTGATTGCTTGCAATCGAACACGCTGGATTTTACTCACACGGGATCAAATTTAGAACTAAATCAGATTATTACTGAGCAAAAGATTATCTGGGCAATAAACTCGTTCAAACCCTACAAATCAGCGGGACCAGACGAGATTTTCCCAGCTCTTCTTCAAAATGCTCTCAAAGTAATAACTCCGTGGCTTAGGGTAATCTTCATAAGTTGTATTAAACTTAGATACGTCCCTAATAGCTGGAAAAAGGTCAAGGTAGTCTTTATCCCAAAAGCAGGGAAACCAACTCACTCGACCGCTCAGGATTATAGACCAATAAGTCTCTCTTCGTTTCTCCTTAAGACACTGGAGAGGATAATTGATCTACATGTTAGAGAACTTCTCAACGAAAACAACTTATGCAGCTACCAACACGCTTACCTTAAAGGTAAATCAGTGGAGACTGCTCTGCATGAAGTAGTTTCACATATTGAGAAAAGTCTTGAACACAAAGAATATACACTGGCAGCATTTCTTGATATCGAGGGTGCGTTTAATAACGTTAAAACGGAATCGATCAAGACTGCCTTAGTTGAAGTTGGAGTTGAATCTGTCATTGTCGATTGGATCTTCACCATGTTAAATGGCAGAATTATCAACTCTCAAATAGGAGTTAGCACTATTGAGAAAACAGTTACTAGAGGCACGCCACAGGGAGGAGTCATCTCACCCCTGCTCTGGATCCTCGTAGTCAACAAAATTCTCACAAAGTTCAAAGATCAGGGCATTAAAATAGTAGCATATGCAGATGACATAGTGGTTTTGGTATCAGGCAAGTTTCTTACCATCATCGAAAACATTATGGAAAATGCATTAAAGGATTTATCTTCTTGGGCAACTAAGAACGGTCTCGGGGTCAACCCCACCAAGACAGAACTAGTCTTGTTCACGAAGAAACGGAAACTGGAGGGCTTCAACCCTCCCAAACTAAATGGTATTCCTCTAAAACTTTCTAAGGAAGCTAAATTTCTAGGAGTAATCCTTGACTCCAAGCTTACATGGAAGCGTAATACGGAGGAAAGAATGAAAAAAGCATTATGTGCATTCTACACATGCAAAAAGACCTTCGGTGTACGTTGGGGTATGCGACCGCAAGTCATCCAATGGATGTACACAGCGATTGTCAGACCCATTCTTACCTATGGCTCTATTGTATGGTGGAAGGCGGTGGAAAAATCAAGCTATCTCAAGAACCTGAATAAGGTACAGAGACTAGCTTGTATAGGAATAACAGGGGCTCAAAGATCCACACCACAAGCTGGATTGGAAATGATCTTGGACCTCCCGGCTCTGGATGAGTTCATAAGGTGCACGGCAGCCAAAACTGCAATTCGTTTAAGAGAATTGTGTTTTTGGAGGCAGAGCACTTATGGCCACGGGTCAATCTTACAAAGTTATGACACGATTCCAGGACTGAGGGAGACCACCGATTATATCCCCCCTTTACTAGATTTCGACAGGAAGTTTTCTATTTTCATACCAGACAGACAGGGTTGGGATCCTAATTCACTTATAAGTAAACAGGGTATCCCTTTCTACACTGACGGTTCAAAAATGGAATCAGGAACAGGTGCTGGAGTGTTTTGCCAATCTCTAAACATCAGAGCGTCATATACACTCCCGGCTGACTGTAGTGTCTTTCAGGCCGAGATCTTTGCCATTGGAAAAGCAGCTGAACTGGCACATCAAGAAAATCTAAGCTCTTCGGAGATTACTTTTTTCGTGGACAGCCAGGCTGCTATCAAAGCCTTAGCCAGTGAGACCATAAGATCAAAAGCAGTTTTCAACTGTAAGAAAGAATTAAACAAAATCTGCCACACTAACCAGGTAAAGCTCTGCTGGGTTCCCGGACATAGCAATATAGAAGGGAATGATATAGTAGATGAACTAGCCAGGAAAGGGTCAGAAGCAGACACCAGTAGTAGCGACCATTCAGTCAGGGGACCACTCGTCCCGATTGGGGTACTCAAGAGGAAGATAGACCTTAAACTAAAAGAGAAAATCAATATCTCCTGGAAATCCAGGGACGATTGTGTAATCTCTAGAAGTTTATGGCCTAACACAAATGAAAAGGAAACTCGGTATATTCTATCGCTGAGTAAAAAGAACATTAAAATCCTGATAGGTGTACTAACAGGTCATTGCGCCATTGGCACAATGGCTAACAGAATAGGGGCATTTGCACCCGATTTTTGTAGGAGCTGTCAGGATGAGGAAGAAATGGAAACCATTAAACACCTGCTCTGCGACTGTCCGAACCTCCAAACCAGCCGACTCCGTCATTTCGGAAACAGGTTTGTTGGAGAACTGGATGATCTAGCACAGGTCTCAATGGCAAGCATGAGGAAATTTATAGATAGCACAGGCTGGTTCGTCAACGAGCCAGTCTACGCTAATCGACAGAATTGAGGAACATCGTTGCTAAAATGTTTACTTTTACAGGGGATCACAATGGACCAGTAGGCCCCCGTGTACGCAACAGCTTCATGCTGTGCACACCCCTTGCAACCTAACCTAACCTAACCTATCCAATCATCACACCAACTTGTTTTGGTTCGTATTACTTGAAGCGCTGCTATCTTCGGAAGCCTATTATTACTCATCTTCATAACTCTCAAGATTTAATCGACTTACATTTTTAGGGTTCGTATGAACATAGGTGATAATCCTGATTCCAACATAATAACATAGTTGGGTGTATTTGATGGCAGTCTAAAAATTCGTTTAATAAAGTATCAGAGAAGTTTCTCAACTGTTTCGTATTGTTTCGTTCCCCAAGTTTGTACCGCGTAAAACATGACAGACTCAGATACCGCTTCAAATATCTTGAACTTGCTGCTATGTGCTATACTTTTGTTAGAAAAACATCTTTTCCAAGTTGCACTTATTGCACTTTTAGCCTTAACTAGTTTCTCTCTTAGATGCATTTCCATGCTCAAATTTTTCGTTAAGGGAACTCCAAGGTATTTGAATTCCGTGACAACTTCAATGACCTCTCCATTATAGAACCATTTTTCTTTCGCTGAATTGCGGCCTCCTCCTCGTTTAAAAATCAAAATTTTGGACTTACTAAGATTCACCATCAAACTCCAAAGCTGACAATATTGATACAGGCGGTTTATCATTAACTGTAATGATTCAGGTGATGCTGCCAAAAGAACAATGTCGTCCGCAAACAGCAATGCTTTTATTATATGTCCGGCAAGTCTATGTCACCTGGTAAGAGGTCTGTAAGATCTTCAATAAACAAGGCGAACAAACTCGGACTCAATGTACAACCTTGTCTGACTCCCGATTGTGTTTTAAACTCTCTCGACAACTCTTCTCCATTCCATACCTTAGCAATTGTATCTGCATATAGATTCTGAATAACTCTTCCGAACTTCCATGACATTCCGTTACTATACAGCTTGTAGATAAGCGCATGTCTATCGATCATATCAAATGCAGATTTAAAATCAACGAAAAACGTATATAGCTTCTTGTCCTTATTCAGGAACGTTTCTGCGATACTTGTAAGGGTAAAAATGTGGTCAACCGTCGAATAACCTGTCCTAAAGCCTGCTTGAAACTCCTTTAAGAGCTTGTTGTCTTCTATCCATTTATTAAAACGTTTTTGCAAAACCAGCGTGAATATTTTATACGAAGCATTTAGAAAGGATATTCCTCTATAATTAGACACCTCGGCCAAGCTCCCTTTCTTATGAATCGGGAAAATGATGGACTCCTTGAATTCTAGTGGTATCATTCCTGTTTCCATGACATTGTTATATATAGTTGTCAGTCGGTTGATTAGCTCTGCTGTGCCATACTTATAAAATTCTGCTGGTATGCCATTCGGTCCACATGCTTTCCCATCTTTAAGTTCAGTTACAGCTGAAATCACTTCTTGGGGTCTTATTGCAGCATCAAGAGTTTCATTTTTAAAACCCGGAGTAGCGTATTGAAAGACAAGTTTCCCTTCTGTTGGATTCAACAAACTCTGAAAGTGATCTGCCAGCTGATCAGAACCTATACTAAAATGGATTGAAAACTTTTTTTCGTTCAGCTGCTTTGCCAGGTTCCAAAACTCCTTTCCACTTTTACAAGACGCTGATCTTTTGGATTCAGCTTCGAAGAATGCTGCCTTCTTTAGCTTACATATTGCCTTAAAAGATCTATTAGCCAACAAATATTGATTTTTAAAGCAGCCATCATTCGAACATCTGTATGCTCTAAGCCAGCTAAACGATAATTCTCGTGCCTTTTTACAGTCTACATCAAACCATGGCTCAATGAAGTTCTCCCGGGGTTTTTTGTTGGCAGCTACAGTTGGATACGACTCCTTAATTATTTTATCCAGCTTGGATAGATCACAACTTCTTTGACTCAGCAGTGAGATATCAAGCCTTGCTTGATATTTCATCTCGTTTGTCGGTTTCCATTTCAGTTTCGGTAGGGAATTTATAACCTTGGACTCTTGAGCTTCTCTGGAAATCAGTCCGAACGTTATGACCATTGGAAAGTGGTCTGAATACGGTACAGTCTCTATTTTCATGTCAATCATATGCTCATTCCATTCGCTGCCTACGAGACTATAGTCTATCACAGAGCTTCCCTGACCACTGGCAAAAGTTAATTGACCTTCCATATCTGACAAGCTTGTACCATTTTGTATTCTTAACCCGTACGAGTTACACAGGTCAATAAGCTTTAAGCCTCTGGCGTTGCAGACTAAATCTTTCGATTTTCTCTCGATTCCCAGTACACTGTTCTCATTTCCAGCTTGGCTTCCAGTTCTTGCATTCATGTCACCCACAACAAGCAGATTAGAAGTATTACTTTCAGACATTATTCCTTCCAATTTTTCAAAATCATTGTTCCATTGGTTGCAATTGATATATGTGGGAAGGATGCGATAAATATTTCCATTCATTTGTAGTTTAACATACGTAACGCTTTCATATACTTCTAACTTACAATATATATGTTTTAGAATTTTCTTGAAACCAAATAAACATCCCCCACTAGCTCTTCCCCGTGATTGTGTTCTCATAGCTGGAATCCATTTTAATTCATAATTAATAAATTTGTTTTCATAATTACTAAAATTAGTTTCAGTAACAAATGTTTCATACAAAAAAATAAATTCAAATTGATTGATAAATTTATAAAAATCCATTAAAATTGCCTTATTAACTAGACCACAAACATTATAAGAAAGTATTCTATAATTTAACATTTCAAAAGTATTTTCATTTTTTTTATCATAAACTAAATTAATTTTATTATGGCAGACGGCATTACAATCAAAAATGTCTCGTGTGAACACTCTCTACAGTTTGAGAAGGCCTGTTGTCATTTTGCATTATGTTTTTACCATCGATATTTCGATCTTCAAGAGCTGTCAAATCATAAGTGTCACCAGCCAGCTGTTTGAGCATCAACAAACCATCTTCTGCATCCGAAATTAATTTTCCATTTCTATCGAAATAAAACTTTTTTTCGCAAATTAAAAGCATTTCTCCTCTCATTTGACTTTTAATATTCCGATTTCGAGAACTTATGTGTGACCTTAGCTTGTTTAAACGATTTCTTCGCTCTCTTGCTGCTGCCGGATAATCCTTATGAATTGTGATACCAGTGTTTTTTAATTTAGATTTTGAACGAAGTACCTGGAATACATCTTCTCTGTTGGCCATTTCAACTAAGACATTTGCGATATTTCTTCCCGTGCTTATTTGACGTGCAGTAGTTATTTTAGTTGCATTAGATGTCTGCAAGAGATCTAGACAAATTTCCTTAGCTTTCTCCACCGCATCCTGGGTATTACCCGTCGGAGGTTGCAGATGCACTATGACATTCCTTTCATTTGCCTTCTTTTCAAGTAATTCTACCTGTTTCTCGAGCAAAACACATCTGGACTCCATTTTGCTCAGTTGAGTCGCCAATTCCGCATTGCTTTGTCTAAGAGTAGTAATCTCTGTGCTGATTCCTTCAATATCAGATTTGGTTGCAACGTCTTTTAGCTTGACATCTAACAAATTAGCCATCGAATTCTGCAAAATTTTCTCCAGATCACAAACTGCCAAGTTCCCAACCGGTGTTTTATTTTTGCATGTAGTACTCGATGAATTCGATTTTGGTGAAGACATTTCGGTAAACGGTCTTTTTGATTGGTTTTGTTCGTTCATATTCGGTGATCGAGTCAGAGGCATATTTTTAATGTTTTTAATATGTAACTCACCCAATAACTTTAAAAACAATTGAAGCAATACTAATTGTCAGGTCAATTTAGACTACAAAATATTTATTTAAAAGAAAAAACACTGTTGTTAATATTAAAATAAAAAATATTTATGTATATGGAGCTTTAAATTTCACTGTCTTTATGTTTTGGACCAGAGTTGCCAACCAAAAACAAGTAAATTTAATGTTCTAAAATATCAGGAAGTTTAAACCATGGGGTCACTTAACTAAAGGAGAGTTATCATTTTCATGTCAGGTCTAACCAACCATCCCCTATTTCTAATAGTGTTTCAGCATAGCTTTGTGCGTTAATGTCATTATAATAAAAGCCTTCAAATAGGCAACGAGTTATAAAAACAGTAAGCACCTAATGATATGCTACTTATAAGTGTTCTAAAAAAAATATATCAAACATCTAATTATAAGTGTGAGCTAGGAATAAGATATTTACCGCGGTGAAAAGTAGCTTAAACAATCTCTAGCCTCGAAACTACCTCCACAGGAAAAATTATGTTATAATATTGCCATATACAAAAAAATTAAATTATTATTAAAAATGTTAATGATTTAAAAGTCTTCGAATCCACACCCACAGGACAGCGCAGTAGAGGAAGACCGCGAATCAGGTGGCACGCACAAGTGGAAGGTGACCTCACCCAACTCGTAGCGCGAAACTGGAGACATCTAGCTAGGGACCGAGCTAGATGGAGAAGTTTGTTGGGTGAGGCCCTAGTTCACACAGGACTGTAGCACCACCTTAAGTATGTAAGTAAGTAATGATTTAAAACGGTTTTGTCAAAGCTTTTTAAAATGAAACTCTTCCTTAGCATTTCATCCAAGCTTTCACCATTCGCTATTAAAGCGGCTATACAAATTGGCACACAAAACAAATACCAACAATAATACTAATCTCATCAACAACAGCTGCTCCTTATTGATCAAATCAAACTAAGATATAAAACAAATGTGGACTCCTGCTTGAAATCCGAGGGAATGAGCTGGCGGCTGAAAGTGACAGCCTTGCAAGAAAATCACCAATCTTTATACACAATATTTACACCAAAGCTGACTTCATTAAAAGTAAAACAAGAAGATTCACCAACTGCTAACAAATCGAATTGAGCACGTTTAATCACCACTATATTAAAATAAACCCAACAAAATCAGCACATATCAAAGCCACAAATATTCCAAAAACTGTCAGAAGACAATGTCAAATAAAAGACTTCCAATTGAACTGGACTGCCCCAACCTTGTTAAAGAATGGCCTATGTGGGAGAGAACATTCCTTATGTTCATGATGGCAAATGGTAAGATGGACGAAGGGGAGCCAACGAAAATATCTAATTTTCTCTGGTTGATCGGTCCTCGTGCTATGGAAATATATGTATAATACCTTATTTCCCAACGATGGAACACTTCCTGGCATAGTTGGCAACAAACAAAATCCTGAAGAGGTTCCAGAAGGCGAAAAAGCTCCGCCGAACATCGAAAGAACATTAAATGATGTATTACAAGCGTTCGATAATTATTGTGTCTCGTTAAAAAATGTTACCATGGAATCCTTCAAATATAACACCATCGTCCAACGGGAAAATCAACCGTTTGCTGAATTCGAAACAGAACTACGCAAACAAATTCAATACTGTGAATTCAAATGTCATTGCGGTGCTTCATATGAAGAACGGATGCTTAGAGACCGCATAATAATTGGCATTGCAGATAAGAAGTTACAACTTAAGCTTCTTGATGGAAGAAATGAATCACTGAAAACTGTGGTGGACACCTGCAAGGTATTTGAAGCTGCCTACACCAACAAAAAACTTTTGGAAACCAATCAACAACAACAAGTTCACCATGTTACAAGTGAACAACCAACATCATCGGACTCTATCAATGCAATTTCTCGTCTGTTATAACTGTGGACATCAACCATTTTCAACAGCACATTTGCGGGAATGTAAAGCAAACAACATCGTCTGCTGGCTGCAGCACATGTGGAAAAAAGGGGCACTTTAGTAAATGGCGCAAAAAGGGAAGCAACAATAAAATGGGAAACAAAACGGAAAACAAAAAACTGGACAACACGTTGGACAAAGCTGTAAAAGCCCTTTCTGGAGGGAATTCTTGGATTGAATCAGACTCAGGTATTTTTAATGTAAAGCATATTGATGGGTTGAAAGTAAATTTGAAATATATTTGTAGATTAAGTAAGAATATGTCAATTAATTCAAGATGGACTAAGAAGTATCAAATTAATAATGAAATTGTGGAATTTTAAATCGATACCGGTGCAGATGTGAACTGCGTCCCTCTGAGTTTAATTAAAAAAATTAATATTAAATTGAATAACGAAGAAAAAAAGTTTTGTGTTACCGATTATAATGGGAATGAAATAAAAGTTTTTGGTTCTGTTAAATTAATTTGTGTTGATCCAATTTCTCAAACGGAACAATCTGCTCTATTTTTTGTTTTTGACCATACATGTGAGCCCATACTTGGCTTGAAAACGTCTGTTACGTTTAATTTAATAACAAGACTAGATGTGAATACTCTTGTTTGTTTACCAAAGACTGCGGATGAATTCATTACTGAAAATAGAGATCTTTTTGGTGGGTTAGGCGCATTGCCGGGGTAACGTAAATATTAAATTAGTGAAAGACCCCAAACCATTAAATGCGTGTATTAAGAGGGATCATTTTTTAATTCCAACCATAGATCATTTTTTAATTCCAACCATAGATGATTTTATTAGCAAATTAAATGGAAAACGAGTTTTCACGGTACTTGATTTGGCAAGTGGGTTTTGGCATATGAAACTCGACAAAAGTAGTTCTGATCTGACTACATTCATGACTCCGTTTGGTAGATATAAATTCAATAGAGTACCTTTTGGCTTAAACTGTGCTCCTGAAATTTTTCAGCGCAAAATGGTACAAATATTTGGTGACATTCCCGGGATTGTTGTGTATTTTGATGATACTGGAATTGCTGGGGAAACGGAGTCATAACACGATAGTATATTAAAAATTGTCATTGAACGTGCGCCTGCGAACAATATAAAGTTTAATTCAGAAAAAATGCAATATAGAAAAACACAAGTAAAATTTATGGGTCATATTTTAGAAAACGGGAAAATAAAACCTCCAGAAACGTATTGCGATGCAATTTTAAATATGAAAAAACCAGAAAACAAACATGATATTATGCGACTGTTAGGACTCTTTAAGTACTTAGGGAAATTCATTCCGAACTTATCGCAAAAAACTGCTTCATTACGTTATTTCACCCATAACAATGTTAAGTTTTGTTGGACATCGGATCATGAAACTGAAATGAAAAATCTTTTAAAAATTATTGCATCTAATCCGGTTTTGTCAGTTTATGACCCAAATAAGCCTGTGATCGTGCAAACGGATGCATCTAAGGATGGTCTGGGTTGTGTTTTAATACAAGATGGTCATCCTGTCGCATATGCTTCACGCACTTTGAGTAAGAGCGAACAAAAGTGGGCTCAAATTGAAAAAGAGCTTTTGCCGGTCGTTTTTTCATGTCAGAGATTTCATTTCTTTTTATACGGTCGAGATTTTACCGTTGAAAGTGATCATAAGCCACTTGAAGTTCTAATTAAACGCAGTATTGGACGTATCACCGCGATTGCAGCGAATGTTTGTTTTTATTAAAGTATCCTTTAATGGAATTAATTTATAAACCCGGAAAGCAAATGTTGTTAGCTGACTGCCTCTCACGAGCGCAATTATCGGAGGATTCCGAATTCAGTGATTTATCGGGTGTAATACATATGGTTACAAAATCTGCATGTTTATCAAAGCAAAACTTAGATCTGTATTTATCAGTTTTTGAACAGGATGAACAATGTAGTCGGATACGAAAATATGTTACGAATGGCTGGCCAACATTTCACCAATTTGATAATTTCTCTCAAATATTTCACAAATATAAAGATGAGTTACATTGTGAAAATGGACTCTTATTTAAGGATCATCGATTGGTAATCCCGTCTGAATTACAAGGAAAAATATGTAAGATGGTTCATGAGGCACATTTAGGTATCGAAAAAACACTTTCATCGGCAAGAATGAAGTATTTTGGCCGGGAATGTCGCAGCCAATAAAAGAAATAGTTTCATCTTGTGATATTTGCCAAAAATTTAAAAGAAACAATCAG
Organism: Eupeodes latifasciatus; assembly: GCA_920104205.1. NCBI lineage: Eukaryota > Metazoa > Arthropoda > Insecta > Diptera > Syrphidae > Eupeodes > Eupeodes latifasciatus. The sequence continues at coordinate 34,507,514 of OV049927.1, forward strand.
AAAGAACCTTTAGTTCAAGAAATATCACCAGAATACCCATTTCATATAGTAGCTATGGATTTGTTCCAATATGCAAGTCATGATTTTATATCATTAATTGATTCATATTCCAATTTTATCTTTGCGGAACAACTTAAAAATAAGACATCAAAGCATATTATTGAAGTAATTTTACGTTTTTCAGTCACCGACTAATCTTCAAGCCGGTCAATTATCCCCCCTGTGTGATTTGTTATATTCATATTTTTTCGGCGGTATACGATTACCTGCTTTCTTTATAGTGAATTCTCTTCGCTTTTAATTTATCCTCTACTTTTCTTTGGTTATATTTTTTGTTAATTTACTTAGTGGGTGAAAAATCAAATCAACAAGTGAGTAAAATTTCTTTAAATCATGGGCCCTGGGCCAGGTGGTCATTCGAGTGGTCGGTTTGGGATTCTCGATTTAGAGATCCTTTCCGAACAAAAACACGGTAAGAAAAGAAGACCTACTACTACCTCATCACCTCTGGATTTAAACACATCCCTACCAATTAGTTCTAACTTGTCGAACCCCAAATTCATTGTAATCGCACCTTCAGACCCAGACAAAAAACTGACATCCTTTAGCATATTTGTGCTAAAAAAAGCAATTGATAGCATAAGCACAGGTTATGAGTCCATATCTCAACTGCGCGATGGAAATTTATTGATCTTAACAAAATCAAAAAAAATTGCCGAGATATTCCTATCAAAAAAAATGCTTTCTAACCTTTGTCCAATATCAGTGACACTTCATTCCAACCTCAATCCAAAGGTACAGTCTACGCACCCTGTCTCATAAATGTCTCAGAAGACGAAATTGTCCGTGAAATGAAAGAACAAGGCGTCACAAGTGTACACACATTTACTAAGCCATCAGTAGATAAGGAAGGCAAGCCCATAGCGGTTTGTACAGGCCTGGTGTTGTTTACATTTGACCTCTTCCGTCCTCCTACTTCACTTCATATTGGCTGGGACCACGTAAAAGTCGAGGAATTCTTTCCCAACCCGATGCGCTGCCGTAATTGTCAGCTGCTTGGGCACACTTCTAAATGGTGTAAAGGCAAAACTTCTTGTGTCACTTGCAATTTACCCCCTCATTCCCCTGTTGATTGTACACGTATATTCTGCGCCAACTGCTCTGAACCACACCCTTCGTCACCGAGGCAATGTCCATGTTACTTACAGGCTAAAGAAATACTCAAAATAAAAACTGTCAAAAAATGTAGCATGGCTGATGCAAGGCAAATTTACAACGAACGAAATCCCCCACAACTCTCTCCTCTTCTTATTCCTCTGTAATAAACAGTTCATCTCAACTAAAACCTACTGAAAATCCAAAAATAGAAACAAAATCTACCACACTAGAAAAAACTAATCCACCACTCGAGTCCAACTCAACTGCTTCCAGTCTCGTCCCCCCTACCAACCAACAGCGGGCTCCAGTCCACAATAATACCTCATCTTCTCTTGCCTCAACCTCCCAACTCCCACTTATTCAAAACAATCAAATCAAAAACCACTCAACAATCACACAAAACAATCAAACTGATTCTCTCAATTCACTCTCCACTATCAAACCATCAAACCTCTCTCACAGCTCCAGAACATTTTTAAATCACTCAAACTCTCCACTTCATAACTCAAGCACAAACTTTTCTAATCCTCCGTTTACTCATAAATCTCCCATTTCAACTCAAACACAAAAAAATAGCGCTTCTACCCAAATAGGCGCTAAATTCTCTCAAACAAACACAGTTTCAGCATCTAGTCATACTCATACTCAATCTCTTAACTCAATTAAACAAACGACACCTATAGAAATAGATGAAGATGAAATATAAAAACAATAATGACGCTCCCCAATCTGACTCTGCGGTCCCGGAATTGAATCGCCCAAGCTCCACAGAGAGCCTGAGCGCTTCAACATCTGGACTGCAGAGTCATATTACTATCTCGAACAAACGCAATCTTTCCAACACAATTTTGTCACGGCATAATTCAAATTATGTTGTACAAAACTCTGAACCCAAAACAAAGTCAATGTTTAAGATCCTCCAGTGGAATCTTAATGGCTTCTTCAATAACTATCACGAACTACAACTCCTTATTAATGAAACAAACCCCGCCATTATATCTCTTCAAGAGACCCACATTAAATTCAACTTTCAACCACAACTACCCAAGAATTATTCATCTTACTTTCAAAACTCACCCTCCAATACCTCTTCGACACAAGGTGTAGGTCTTCTAGTACACAAATCCATACCTCATACTTTCAAAAATATTGATTCTAGACTCCCAGCTATAGCAGTTGAAATAGAGCTCAAAATTAAAATTACAATAATCTCAGTATATATTCATCCAGATCAAGCATTCAGTGCCTCAGATTTCGAAGACATCGTCAACTGCTTCCAAACACCAATTATATTCACAGGAGACTTCAATGCATGGAATCCATTATGGGGTTCACCTTCTCAAAATAGCCGTGGTAGAATAGTAGAAGATTTCCTAAACACCTCAAACCTTGTTCTATTAAATGACGGGCAACCTACGCATTTCTCTACTCATAATACATTTACCCATGTCGATTTAACTTTTGTATCACCTCAAAACTGTCCCAACTCCTATTGGTCAAGGCTCCCTGAGTTGCATGGAAGTGACCACTTCCCAATTGTAACAACATTAACTTTTGAAACTCCACTGATAAATACAAAAGCTCTTCCAAAATTCTAAACTGATAGAGCTAACTGGACTTTATTTCAATCTGAAGTGTCCAACTTCTTAGCTGACAAAAAAAAATCGCTTAACATCAACAAAGAAACAGCTATTATCCAAAAATCCATCCGCTTTGCAGCTAACATAGCTATCCCCCAAACGCATTACAAACCAAAACAACATAGAAATGTCCCCTGGTGGAATAATGAGATTACAGATCTCAGAGCAATCAAACAAAATGCCTGGAAAAAATTAAAAAAATATCCACCAGATCAAAATCTCATAGCTTTTCGCAAAGCCAATGCAGTTTTTAGGAAAACAGCAAAAATTGCAAAAGCTTCATGTTTCCAAAAATTTACAGAAAACATTAACCCAAATTCCAGCTCTAAAAAGCTCTGGGCTGACGTTAAGTCATTAACAGGCAACTACAATAATCTTTTAGTAAAAACCATAAGAACTCCAACTGAAAATTTAACATGTCCGCTTGAAATTGCAGAGCACTTCGCTCAAACGTGGTCACTTTATTCCAAGGACCAAAACTTTTCCCCTGAATTCATTATCCAAAAAAAAAGAAATAATGAACAACTTCGCTCCAACCTATGAAACTGATTCAACAGCAAAACACATTGATCTTCCTATTAATTTAATAGAACTAGAAAGCTGTCTTCGTTCCGCAAAAGGAAAAACCCCTGGTTTTGACAGGATTTCCTACACAATGCTAAAGAATGCACCAATGGATTTAAAACAAAGGTTTCTATATCTTTATAATGAAATTCTTAACAACGCAGTAATACCACAAGTATGGAAAACAGCCAGTGTCATACCAATCCCAAAATCCAATAAGATCTTCTCTGAAATATCGGGCTATCGTCCAATATCCTTACCTCCATGCGCTGGTAAAATATTTGAAAAAATCATATCAAAGAGGATATTTTGGTTCCTAGATAAAAAAAAATTCTTAGTCCAAATCAAGTGGCATTTAAACAAAAACATTCTACAATTGATGCCTTACTGCACATTGATTACTATGTTTCATCCGCTTTATCGACTAAAAACCATGTTTCAATTCTGTCAATAGACTTTGAAAAAGCCTTTGATAGAATTGGAATTCATATTATTCTTAAAAAACTTACTCAATGGAAAATAGGGCCAAAAATTTGTAATCTGATAAAATCATTTTTAAGTAACCGACAATTTCGAATCAAATTAGGTCATATATATTCATCTGTCAAAAATCTTGAGAACGGAATCCCGCAAGGATCTCCTCTCTCAGTTATTCTTTTTATAATAGCCTTTGACGATCTGAGCGAAATTATAAAAAGATATAAAAGCTTGGAACACTCTTTATATGCAGATGATCTAACGCTGTTTACTAAATGCAAAGATCTCACAACTACTGCTTCTACATTTTCAAACATTCTTTCAGATATCTCAACCTGGTGTTCTTATTCCGGTTCAAGAATTTCATTCGAAAAAAGTAAAATATTACATATCTGTAGAAAAACTAGTTGTTCAAAAAATATCGTTTTATGTTCAAATTTCAATTCTATAGTAAATGTAAATAAACTCTGTTTGCTTGGTATAACATTTAATTGTAAATTTAATTTTAAGGAGCACTGTTTGTATTTAAAAAAAAGCTTGGCTACCAGACTTAATATTATAAAGTATTTATCATGTAAAAACAGTTTAGTTCACATTAACTCACTAATAAGTATCATCAGATCAACCATACTTGCCAAAATCGATTATGGAATCAGTATTTATGGAAAATGTTCAAACTCTTCACTGAATATAATAAAACCCCAGTACCACAATGCTATTCGACTGAGCCTTAAAGCATTTAGAACTAGGCCCATTAAACACATGTTAACTGAAGCTGGTCTTCCTTCCATAGAGCAAAGAGTTCAATTCCTTACATCTCTTCTCATTCAAAGATTAATTGCATCCGATAGTTGTCTTGTGTCGATTGATGCTAGGCAATGCTTAAGCCGTAAAAGAATTCCTAAGACCCTGTCAATACTTTACAATAGCATACAATTTTAAATACAAATGAATATCCCAATTTTGAAAAATGTCATTCGACCTGCCGCCAAACCACCCTGGACCCTGCCAAAAGACTGTCTAGATACACAACTCACCTGCTTACCAAAATTGACAACCTCAAACGAGCATTATAAACAGAGCTTCTTTGAAATTATGGATACAAAAAAACAAAACAATTTTAATTTCATCTTCACTGATGGATCTAAAAATGATCTCGGCACAGCATTTGCTGTTTCCACCACGGACGGTACTATAATCTCAAAAGGACTCCTTCGACATTCTGCTTCTGTTTTCTCAGCCGAAGCTATGGCTGTTCTAAAAGCAATTGAAATTTCAGGATCGAAAAAAAAAACAATTATTTGCTCTGACAGTCTCTCTATAATAGAAGCAGTGCGTAATGTTGACAATAGAACCCTCTTACCGGAGATTATTCGCAACAAACTTATTGGCAGCAAGGACAAAATTAAGCTTATGTGGATTCCAGGACACGTTGGAATAAAAGGCAACGAATCAGCAGACCAAGCTGCTAAATCTGCAACAAGCGAACCACTATATACGTTTTACTTTCCAAACAGCAAAGACACGCGAAAAGAAATTAATAAATATTGGAACGAGAAACTTCATGACGATTGGATGCAATATGCACATCATTATTCTCATATTAATCCAAACGCCCAACGGATCATTTTTCCTACCCAATGCTCATGGAAAGAGATAAAAATATATCTTCGGCTGCGATTGGGCCACACTTATACTACCCACGGTCATCTCATGACAAGAACCGAGCCAGCAAACTGTCATCTCTGTAACACAAACAACATAATCACCATTAAACACCTCGTCTATGATTGTTCTAAGATTAAACAAGTAACCAAAACAGTACTTCCCGACTCATCCTTAACATATCTACTTAAAAACCCATCAGAAGAAAATATCAACCATACTTACAAGATAATATGCAAACTAAATTTAGAAAGTTTTATTTGAAAATGAATTGTTAATTTAAAACTCCCTAACTTTTATTTCCATATTGTATAATGTAATGTATATTAATCTTATTGTAGTATTAATCCGAGCTGGTAGTCATGGTAGCTAAAGCTCGCTTAGTATTAGCATTGTAATTTATTTACTTGTTAATAAAGATATAAATAAATAAATAAATAAATAAAAAATTTTACGTTTATTCAATATAATTGGTTACCCTACAATTTTGAAATGTGATAATAATCCATTTAATTCATATTAATTTGAATTATTCGCAAGGGAATGTAACATAAACTTAAAATTTTCAAGTCCTTGGTATGCTCAAAGTAATGAACTTGCAGAAAAGGGTGTAGCTATCTCTAAGAACATTTTAAAACGATGTATTGAAACCGGAAACGTTGATCAATTCCGATATCGAATTTTGGAGTACAATTCGACTCCTATTGCAAGTATGCAATATTCACCATCTGAGTTATTCCTTGGTAGAAATGCAAAAACAAAACAACCAATTTCAAACGCACTACTGTGTCGAAACAATTTAAGTGAGCAGATTGTTCAAAATAAAATTGGAACGAAAAAGCAAAAACAAAAACAATACTATGATAGAAACGCCTTCTACCTGAGCGTCGAACTTGTCGAGTTGTAGAAGCTGAGTAAGGTCAATGATTCTCGGGAATTATTTCTCCAGAAGAGTCCTGAAACCAAAGGTCGCTCACCCCTACCCCTCCCAATCCCTACCCCCTCCTCCGTCGGCTTTGTGTTACTATGCTGGCTGATGTCTCCTTATCTCCCGACTGTATAGTATATCACTATATGTCAACCTAGCTCCCTTCTGGGACGCTTATGGCTTAATTGCTGTTCGTCTCTCCTGCTCCAAAACATATCCTTCCTTCAACTTCCCAATTGGGCTGGATCTAAGGTGTTATACGACCCGTGCCGATGATCAGCCAGGCTGAGGGCCCAATTTCTAAAAATAGCTCAGTCGTTAACGGAGTATCCGGATACCAGGCGACCTCCGGATTAGCTAGCCTTATCTGTGTAAGCGAATCTCTGCACAGATGGACCCCCCCTTTACTTCGCTACTCGTGGGAATCCAAATGTATAATTCAAAACAAAACCAAAAACAAAAACAGTACTGGAAGAAAAAACGTCAAACCGGTACCGGTATTCCAGCTACACCGGGCGGCAGCTCGGCGGCAACGTCGGCTGTCGTTACTCCTGTGCCGAGCACCGGAAAAGGGCCTGTGCCAAGTCACTGCCCTTCTTCTAGTGCGGTGCAGGATGTACAATTGGCGAAAACGCTTCCTCATGTCGGTAGTGGAAAGTTCGTGAATAATGATCTTTCCACTACTAAAGAGAGTAAACCTCTCCAGTATGCTCCTAGGAGCTCTTATAAACAACGGCGGAATGCGATGAGGATTATAAAATCCTCTGGTTCAACACTGGGGGATGGAAGTAATCCCATCCTTAACAAAAGGCTGGAGTGGGCTAGATCCATTCTAGACAATACTAGTCGCCACGACTCTACGTCAAAGCGACAAAGGTCCTTGGAGGAGTCCACTCCCGTCCCTAAAAAGCCTAAAGTGCAGAACACCAGCACTCCTATCATTCCTAGAGTTCCTCTCACTAAACCTTTTAGTGATGTACTCAAGGAATCTAATAAAATCATTATCGCGGTCATTGATAGGAGCAATATTGATGGCACGATTACATCTGAACGTTGGCAGAGGGTGAATCTGGAACTCTCGGCTGGCTTTCTAAAAGTCATGCGGGATCATCCGGGTCCACCGCCTGTAACAAGCGATGAGGGTTGGCATCAAGGTCATGTCAAGCTCATCGCTTGTAAAGATCAGAGGTCGCGCGATCTTTATACGCTTGCTGTCGGCATGCTGGGCGAAGTTTGGCCAGGTGCAAAACTCGAGGTCGTTGCAAAGGAGGACATTCCATGCAGGCCGAGAGCTCACACGTGGATCCCTAAAGAACCCTCATGTCCGGATGACATACGCGAAATCATAAAGATTAGCAACCCGGACCTCCCTTGTCACGACTGGAAGATCGTGAAACTGGAGGAGCCAAAGGGTCTTTATCGAAATGCGATTATCGTTATCAATAAATTATCAATAAAGACTCTGTGGCTTCTCTGGCGCGAGATAAGGGAGTGATAAGATACGGTTTTGGGACAATTACATTGCGTATCTATAAAAAAGATGAGGTAGACGCTTCATGCGAGCCTCCACGACCCTTTTCGGAAGCCGTGTCGCAGGACGTTGGGGGTTCCAGTGCTACAATCACCTTCCCTTCCTTGGATGTGGATGAAGTTGTACCTGGGCCCTCTTCTGTCGCAGCACGGTCTTCCTCTGAACCCTCTTCAGAAGCTGTGCCGCATGACGTAGAGAGTTCCAGTGACATCATCACCTTCCCATCCTTGGATGTGGATGATAATGAAGCAGGGCCCTCTTCTGTCGCAGCACAGTCTTCTTCTAAAAACGTCGGAGGTTTATCCCTAATGGAGACCGAAGACTCAAATGACAAAGCTCTCCCCAGTGAGGAAGAATATGAACTATTAGGTTCTTCTTCGTCTGATCTGGGTGAGCTGGATCTAACAGTGGTGGAGGTTGATCTGCCGACTTGTAGCCAAAATGCTGCAAATACTACAGATTAACCTCCAACACTCCAAAACGGCTTCGTCCTCCTTACTTCTCCGCCTGACAAAAACTGGAGAAGATGTCGTTCTCATCCAAGAGCCCTGGATTGTGAAATCCCTGGTTCGAGGATTGAGAACTCCTGGCTACTACGTGATATATGTAACAGGAAAAGGTAACCCAAGGTCCTGCATACTAGTAAAACGTAATCTAAACGTATTTTTACTCCCTAATTTCAGTGATAAAGACGTCACCACAGCCAGTATGGTAATAGACAACCATACCTAGTGGCTGGTATCAGCGTATTTGGGCCACGACCACCAGGGCCCACTACCTGGTACCACTCTGGAGAGGACGGTCGCTGAATCAACAAGACTTAAAACCAACATAATTATCGGTTGTGACGCCAATGCGCACCATACTACGTGGGGTAGTACCGATATAAATGACAGAGGTGAGTCTCTTTTTGATTATATTTTAACAACTAATCTGGTAGTATGTAATGTAGGTAGTGAACCAACCTTCGTTACTAAAAATCGACAAGAAGTTTTAGATATGACTCTTGTCTCTTTACATCTCTCAAATAAAATATTGAATTGGAGAGTATCAAAGGAGCACTCGTTCTCCGATCATAGATACATCCAATTCACACTTATTGAAGAGTTCCCAAAACCGATCCAATTCCGAAACTATAGGAAAACAGATTGGCCAAAATATAGGGCAACTCTGAAGAATCTGATTAAACCAGAACTTTATGATCCGCCCTTATGCGCTTTTGAACTCGATCAAAAAGTCGACGAGCTTACAGCAGCCCTTAATAAAGCCATGGAAACTGCCTGCCCCCTCACTACAGTGCGGGGAAAGAAGAAACCATATTGGTGGGCTGCTGAACTGGGTTTACTCCGGAAAGGCTGTAGAAGGCTTTTTAATCGTGCAAAAAAGACTAGACATCCACAAGACTGGGACTCCTATAAGGAATCCCTCAAAAAATATAAACAGGAATTGAGAATAGCCAAAAGATCCTCTTGGAGATCCTTCTGCAGCTCAATAGAAGAATCCTCGGAGGCATCAAGGATAAGGAAGATTCTCTCGACAAATCCAACCATGCCTAGTTGTCTTAAAAACTTGGATGGTACTTGGACTAACTCTTGCGAAGAAACGCTAAACCTGCTACTTGACACCCACTTTCCTGATAGCTCCAAATACGTTAATACAACAAACCATCCTGGGTCGGGTATTAACTTAACTTTTCCTCAAGGTCTTGTTACTAAAGAGAAATTGACTTGGGCTCTGAATAGTTTCAAACCTTACAAATCTCCAGGGCCAGATCACATTATACCAGCTGAGTTACAATTTACGACTGACATAACTCTGCCCATCATTGAGATGATTTTTAAAAGTTGTCTAGATATGGTCCATATACCTCAGCGATGGAGAGAAGTAAAGGTAGTTTGCATTCCCAAGGCGGGCAAATGTTCGCATGTCAACCCTAAAGATCTAAGACCTATTAGCCTATCATCATTCATTCTCAAGACTCTGGAACGTTTGATTGATATCCACGTACGTAACAGCATTGATAAGAGACTATCGATGTCTCAGCATGCTTACTGCAAAGGGAAATCGGTAGAAACAGCCTTGCACACCTTAGTAAGAACTATCGAATATTCCCTAGAACAAAAACAATATACTATGGTGGCCTTCCTAGATATTGAAGGCGCTTTCAACAACGTTGACACATCCGCTATCACTTCTGCTATGACGACCCTAAACGTCGAATACTCACTCTGTGAATTGATAAATCTAATGCTAAAAAGCAGGATCATCAACTCTAAGATGGGGGATTATTGTACGAAAAGGTCTGTCAGTAGAGGCACTCCGCAAGGTGGTGTTCTGTCCCCTCTCCTGTGGAACATAGTGGTTAACGAGCTACTAATATCCCTTGAGAGAGAAGGCTACAGAGTGATTGCGTATGCCGATGATGTTGCTATCGCCGTCATAGGAGAACATCCAAATACACTGAGAGACCTCCTCCAAAACGCACTCAATATGCTCACTAGATGGGCAGATCACTGTGGACTTAGTATTAATCCTCAAAAAACAGACCTCGTCCTTTTTACGCGGAAATACAAGATCCCAGAAATTGTACCTCCCTCAATAAAAGGTGTACCACTAATTTTCACCAATGAGGCCAAATATCTTGGTCTGATATTGGAAAAAAATTAAGTTGGAAACCTAATATTCAGGAAAGAGTTAAAAAAGCTACAGCAGCTCTTTTCCTTTGCAAGAAAGCCATAGGAAACAAATGGGGTTTTCAACCTCGCATAACTTATTGGCTATACACATCGGTCATCCGACCAATACTTATGTACGGGGTTGCAGTGTGGTGGACTGCACTGGAGAAAGTCACATATTACGACAAACTCAGCAGAGTCCAACGCACGGCATGTCTCTGCATTAGCGGGGCTTTGAGAACCACACCCTCAGCAGCGTTGGACACTCTCCTCCATCTGACACCCCTCGACATTTTCAGCAAACAAGTGGCAGCGAGTACAGCCATAAGACTCAACGCCTCATCTCAGTGGACCAACAACAATGTTGGGCACTCCATCATTCTGAACCTCTTTGGTTCTATACCAAAGTACATAGACTACACTATCCCAAAACCCCAATTTGGTAAAAACTTCCAGGTATCCATTCCATCCAGGGATAATTGGGAAGATAAAAAACTCCTGGATGACAAAAGTATCCATTTTTATACAGATGGATCCAAGACAAATGGGGGAGTTGGTAGTGGTGTGTACTCAGAAAAGCTTAATCTAAGCATCTCATTCCGCCTCCCTAATCATTGTAGCGTCTTCCAAGCGGAAATTTTAGCGATCAAAGAGGTTCTCTCCTGGCTAAGAGAAAACGTGATATCAACTTCTGATATACGCATCTTCTCTGACAGTCAGGCTGCTATCAAGTCTCTTGACGGCGTCTCAACCAACTCTCTAACGGCCCTCGATTGTCGATCGTCTCTTATGGAGATGGCGCAGCAATTTAACATTCACCTATGCTGGGTGCCGGGCCACAGAGACATCGCAGGAAATTGTAGAGCCGATGAACTCGCTAAAAATGGAACCGTCATACCTATTTCACCTGAAAGGGAGAAGATAGGTATACCGATAGCTACATGTAAACTTCTGCTAAAAGAAAAAGCTTTCGAGATAGCAAACTCTAGGTGGTACAATTTACCAACATGTGCAGCCACAAAACTAATATGGCCTTCATTGGACCTAAAGCGCTCTAAAGACTTGTTATCCCAAAGCAGACTTCATATTAGCTCCCTAATAGGTGTCCTTACGGGGCACTGTCTTATAGGCAGACACGCAATACGACTTGGTGTAGCCTCAAATGACTTCTGCAGGAGCTGCATGGACGAGGAAGAAGAAGAAACAATCTCTCACCTCCTCTGCACCTGCCCTGCTCTTTCACGAAGACGCAAACTTTATCTGGGAGAATACTCTTTTGATGATCCCAGTGAACTAGCTAAAAAGGATATCAGATATCTCCTTCGCTTTATAAAAAGCTCAAAATGGTTCGACTAGTGGGAAGTAATTCTCTAGATTCATGTGGTATCACAATGGGCCTTTCTTCTGGCCTAAGTGTGTGGTTTTTGTATCCACAGCCACATTAACCTAACCTAACCTATGATAGAAACGCAAAAACCTTGCCTGTCTTAAATATTGGTGATCGCGTTGGTTAAAAAAAAATGAAAAAGAGTGGAACTATTGCACTGTAGTTGGTATCGTAAACAATAGATCCTATATTTTAAAAGACTGTTTTGATAATCACTATAGAAGAAATCCTATTATTAATAATAGGTTTGATACCTATTATTAATAATAGGTTTGATACAAGTGATATGTTACTTGAAGAGCATATCAAAAGTCCTGTTACAAATAATTTAGAAAATTTGAAAGACATTAATATTGTGCCACCAGTAAATGGTGTTGAAAAATATCTAAATCAAAATAAAGATATTTATTATAATGTGAATGCGGATGAACCTGAACCAACGGCTGGGCCTATGAATCCAAATGATTCTAATCATTTGACTAGTCAACCCGTCGGTGATTTAGGGTCAGAAACACCTGTAGATAATAAACCTGAAGATAATATACTTTCGAATAATGAAAATTATTGTACACGCAGTGGTCGAATTATTCGCCCACCCACTCGCTTTGGTTATGATTAGTTTTAGAAAGTTAAAAAAAAAGAGCGTGTAATAAATGTACAAATAATTTATGTTATAAGTGTACAAATAATTTATAATATAAATGTACAAATAATTTAATGCTGGTAACCCCATCAATATGTTATTAAGCTAAAATGACCTTTGTAAGTTTTTGTACATGCAGTTATTGTCTGACTACCGAACAAGAAGAACGTGAATAAAAATTAAACAACCTGCAAAGAATAAGTCTTTAATTTATAAAAGCACAACTTTTACAGAGGACATCGATCAAAGTGAACTGAACTGAAAATTCATTTATTGAAAAATTGCAAATAAGGTTTCTGACTTCATGGAAGGATATCACCCTAATATTTTTGAGCTGTTTTATATGTGAATAAGTGTAGTTTTAACTTTCAAATCTAATCATGAAACAGCACCCCACTGTTGTTTTTTTTCTAAAACAATTTTGCAAATGATCTCATTCCCTACCTGCCTGGTTTTATACCTTAACATTATTTTATTGAGACCACAAAGAAATTATCTGGAATTTGAGAAAAGTCGTTACTGGTTGCACGTATACATTTCATGCATAAGTCTGGGTAGCTTTTGAAAATCTCAAATATTCTAGGTATCTTGGATTTCCATTTTAATTACATTGTGTAACACTGTTACAGAACTGCGGTCCACTTTCCTGATTTAGCTAATAGTCTGGGAGGCGACCGTAAGGTACCCTACCTCATAAGCCGACAGGAATTGAGTGCCAGAAATGGATAGAGCATGACGTGGCATATACAAAACTGCAGGGCGGGCTAACTTTCGATGGGCCTTGTGGTGGCAAAATGGCTACTTCCGGTACATACCTACCTCATCAGCCGACTGCAAAATTGTACAACGGGTCTATTGGGATTTACTTACAGATTTCAAAACCGGAGGGCGGGCAAAAAAAACTCGGGCCAAAGTGCTTGTCCGCCCATCTCGAAAAACGGTATTTTTGGTAAAAACGTACCTCATCCGTCGACTAGACAAATGAGGTATCAAATAAAAGCTTAGACTCTCTAGATTAGAATCCGTTGGGCGGGCTAACTTTTGATGGGCCAAACATGTGCCCGCCCAGCTGTTTTTGAAAAAAAAAACCAACATTCATTAACTTTTTACTTACTGTCAACTCAATAAAACATTTAACTGGATTCTTAAAAAATTTTAAAATTACTAAAAAACAAGTATTTTACCACAGTTTTTAACAGTATTATTTGTCTAAATGTATGTTAAAAACATACGTAACATGAAATTATTTTCTGCAACAAATTTTTCGATCTTCATTATTAAAAAAACAAAACACATACGAAATATAAAAATATTTATAGATGGTAAGCATTTCAATAGGTGCAAACGAATACATCCGTTATTGTCAGGTGCCATTCAAACTTTGCATTTCCAACGGTTTTGTTCTGAAAATAATAAGCTTCATTACTTAGTTTTTCAAAAGCGGCCTTATAATGAACATTTTTTTTTTAGTATTTCGAAAGGTTTAGCTTTTCCTTTTCAAAAAAAAATGGCCGTAGTCACAACCTGTGATTGCATGAAAGGTAGGTAATGCAGCACACAAACTCATCCCTTGTTTTGCGCCAAGTTCTGTACAATTTATGCAACTTAGATTGTTCCTTTTTGAGTTAACACTAGCTAGCCAAATATTTAAATGCTTTAATTTATGCATGTTTTCAAGTAAAATAATAAGAATATCCGTGTCAGACGCTCGAATTGTAACATTTGAATTCGGGTTTGCTTTGCTGACATGATAAATTAGCCTTGTGCCGGCTCCTTCATGATTGCAATTGTATTGGGACTCTTCAAACTTTGAGATAGATTCATTTAGAACTTCGTAAGAAAAACAATTATCGTCAACCGTCAAAAACACTTTTTTTTTCCTCAAAATTGAAATTAATGAACTATCCTCCCAATGTTGCCCTAAGAATCTTACCAGAGATTTGAATTTTTCATACATTTAAGGAAGTCTTCTGTTCTTTTTTGTAGTGAGCCAGATATTGTAAAATTTGTGGTTTCCTTTTCATTTCTATTGTAGTGTTCGGAATCCTCAATTGATGGTTTTAAATATCGGTCAAAAACAATATGTATCCCCTGAGACTCAGTAGAACATACTCTTTTTTAAATCATTTCTGATATTTTATTAAATGTTTGCGGAACTAACAGGTCCTAACAGATGCAAAAAATAAAAACCATCAATTAACTCAATGTCTTTGTTTGATGGCTCTGAAGGCGATATGCGAGATTTGATTTTGTTTGCCAAAATAGCCTTGTCCGTTTTATGCATTTCACCTGTATATGGCAAAGGGCTGGAGGAGCTGGCGACAGAGGATATGATAAGCAAATCTCCATATCGATTTTTTTTCTAATGCTATCGCTAACAGCCTCGCAAAGACATCACGTTCCATTTCAATAAGACCCATCACTACTCTTTTGGTATTTCATTAAGCATTCAGACGCAAAGTTAAGAACTTTATTTCGCTTAATCGGTTTTGCAAATCGATCAAGGTCTTTTGAACACGCTTTAATAAAATTATGTTTTTGGGTATCACCTATTTCCTTTGCATTTAAAATAAAATCTTCTATATCTTCACTTGTCGCTCTACCCGTTGTTATATTAAATAGAAATCCTTTCTCTAAATTTTCATCAAAAGGATTAATATTTTGTTTTAAAATGTTAATTATTTCAGAGAATGATTTCTTATCCTTTTCAACTCTATTATAGGCGAGCTCATGATAAATATCATCCGATTGTTCCATTTTTAAATCGGTTAGCATTTTTTGTGCGTATATTATGGCTTAATGCCCAACGTTGCCTGGCTGAAATTGAGTTGGAAAAGTAGGTTACTCCAGTTAGCGAGTTAGCAGCATCTGCATTTATGGTCTGCTCAAGTGTTAAGTCAACAGGAGACCTAACAAAACTTTTTGCAGTTCATTTTATTCCAAAGCACCACGCTTAACTTCGTTGATCAAATTGGAATTTTTTATTTTTAGTTCAACTAAATTAGAGTG
Organism: Eupeodes latifasciatus; assembly: GCA_920104205.1. Taxonomy (NCBI): domain Eukaryota; kingdom Metazoa; phylum Arthropoda; class Insecta; order Diptera; family Syrphidae; genus Eupeodes; species Eupeodes latifasciatus. Next base: position 34,523,191 of record OV049927.1, read on the forward strand.
ATATTTCCATAACCACCTAGCATAACTTGGTTGGTTAAAAACAAAAAATAAATTTGACAGTTTGAAAATAGAACATACATATCTATACTATTATATAAAAGCGAAACCATTTTAAAGTTTGTAACGCATGATCTCAGAAAGTAGTCAACCGATTTATTTGAAATATATTTTATTATTTTCTATATTGTTATGAGAGTGTTTATGGCTTAAATTTTTTTTCATTAATTATTTGTCAAACTTAAATATTATTAATTTTACATTTTTTGTCCATTTTTTTTCATTAGTTGACTTTCACAACCACTCATATCTTAAAACCTATATAATAATCGACAAAGATTAGCATTGCTTCATAAAGTCAATATTGTTGCGCAAATTTTAAGCCTAAAATCACTTCTAAGTTAAACATACAACCTGAGAAATAAATAAAAACAAATTCTAAAATTATAAATTTTTTGAATTTATTTTATCCAGGAAATTAGATTCCATCACAATCGCGAGGTCGCTGCTTTGTTTCATTTCATTATCATTCCAACATTTTTAATTTTCTTTTCTTCCCATGCTCTTTCTCTCTTAATATGTGTTCCATTTAATAGTTACGTTTTTTCTCTTACCTACCTACCTACATATTCAATTTTTCTGTACTGTATAGTTCATCAACTAACCTACACACACACATTATTTTTTTGTTGCTCTAATTCTATCGTCATGAGCAGTGTGGGCTCTTTTTTTAAGTTACTATGGACATTTAATAAAAATAAATAAACAGTGCCGTGCACATGAAATGCCGATTTATCTAAAGAAAAATTAGATCTTTTTTATTTTTCTGGTTCGAGGAAGTGCATAGATTATAATTCTTCCAATTTAAAAATAAAAAAAGTTCTATTATAATAGCTTGAATTACCAATTTTGTATCACTTCCTCGAACAATAAAACTGAAATTAAGTTAAAATTTTCTTTACAAATAACTCAAAGAAGGTACTTACAATGACGTCGATAAAAAGAGCACACAAATGTAGGTAGGTAAAGTCAGTTGCACTGCACTGAACATGAGCAGATGAATAAAAAAATGTGTCTATGAATATTTACACACGCATACCTATAGATGTATCAGAAGATTAAAAACACAAATTTGTTTTTTTTTACCGCAAACTATATTTTTCGGTTGCAAAAAAACGTTTCTAGGTATGAATAAAAGAAAGAAAAGAAGAAAATAGACAAAAATTTCGTTCTGTTTTCAACTAAAAAATTGAAATGGTTTTGTATTTTGTTTGTTTTCACGTGCGGCTTTGCCTCTACTACGTAATATTTTACTTAAGTTTTTTTTCTAAAGTGTTAATTTCGGTAAGGAAGTGTTTTTTGATTATAAACTAAAATTAATATTATTGTAGAAAATATGCTCAGTCCCATTGAGAAATTTTTTCATATGCTAATACTAATATTCAAAAAATGTTCGTGGTTACAATTTGCGAAGCAACGCGAGCACGGGTCGGCTAGTTATACATATAAATCAAAATCACTTATTCGTATACTTCTTGAAAACCTGAAAAAATGTTCATAAACTCAACATACAACATGAAGAACTGTGGAGTTTTACCATGATCTCCTCTTAGGGTTTGACCGATGTATACTCAGTATTTCGATAAAATATCTTCAAGGAATGGGTTTAAACACGGGGTTTCATTTGTTGGCAAGGAGTTCTGAAATATGTCTTGTAAAACTTCTACAAAATCTTTTGCAATATTTATATTATTTTCAGAACAAAACCGTTGAAAATGCAAAGTTTGAATGGCACCTGACAATAACGGATGTATTCGTTTGCACCTATTGAAATGCTTACCATCTATAAATCTTACCATCTATAAAAACTTTTATATTTCGTATGTGTTTTGTTTTTTTAATAATGAAGAGCGAAGTTTGTTGCAGAAAATAATTTCATGTTTTTTACGTATGTTTTTAACATACATTTAGACAAATAATACAGTTAAAAACTGTGGTAATTTTAATTTAGTAATTTTAAAAATTTTTAAAACTTCAGTTAAATGTTTTATTGAGTTGAAAGTGAAACTAATCAACTCACACCTTTTTCTTTAATTTGAGATAAAAAAAAAATGAAATTTCGGTAAGTAAAAAGTTAATGAATGTTGATTTTTTTTTCAAAAACAGCTGGGCGGGCACATGGTTGGCCCATCAAAAGTTAACCCGCCCAACGGATTCTTAATCTAGAGAGTCTAAGCTTTCATTTGATACCTCATTTGTCTAGTCGGCGGATGAGGTAGGTTTGTACCAAAAATACCGTTTTTCGAGATGGGCGGACAAGCGGTTTGGCCCGAGTTTTTTTTTGCCCGCCCTCCTGTTTTGAAATCTGTAAGTAAATCCCAATAGACCCGTTGTACAATTTTGCATTCGGCTGATGAGGTGGGTATGTACCAAAAAAACGGTACCGGAAGTAGCAATTTTTCCACCACAAGGCCCATCGAAAGTTAGCCCGCCCTGCAGTTTTGTATATGCCACGTCATGCTCTATCCATTTCTGGCATTCAAGTCCAGTCGGCTTATGAGGTAGGGTACTCTACGGTCGCCTCCTGGACTAAATTACGCAGTGTTCAAATGACTTTAAGATGTTTTTTAGTGCATTGTTCCCCACCATCTATTGCTACGTGATATAATTAGAGAAAGCTTAAAGATAATTTGGAAATCAGTCCTAGATAAAAAATCGTACCGAAACTTTTTTGTTTGAGTGTTCTTATTATTTTTATTAACTTCCCATAGGAAGTTATTGTAATGGGTCCGATTTGACAAATTGAAAATTTTGACATTTCTCGACGTTTCAAGGTCCCTAGAGTCGAAATAAAAGATTTTTAGAAAGATGTCTGTGCGTGCGTGTGTACGTACGTCCGTACGTTCGCGACGTTTTTTTCGTCGTCCATAGCTCAAGAACCAGAAGAGATATCGACTTCAAATAAATTTTGTTATACAGATAATAAGGCAGAAAGATGCAGAAAGGGCTCTCAAGAAAATTGCGTGGGTGGTTTTTTTACCATAGCAGTTTAAAAAAAAGGTGAACATTTTGGTTAAACCTAAATATCTCATGAACCAATGACGCTAGAGACTTGAATTAAATTTTATATTATATATTGTAACGTGATACAAAACAATTATATTTTTGGAAAAAAATCCAATTAACGGTTTTTTTTATAAATCAAAAAAACTGAAAAAAAAAAATTTGTCACCTCGAAAATTTTACGACTAAAATATGATTTCATCTCCAAAACAATTTTGTGCAATGAAGAATAATGTTTTTGACATCTGATAAAATTTTGAGAAAAATCGAATTGACAGTTTTTTTACAAAAAATAAAAACCTAAAAAAAAATTAATAAAAGTTGGTAAAAATTGATTTTCGACTCAAATATCTTTTCAAAACTTTGAGTTATTGGCTTTAAACTACTTTTATCTTTCAAAAATATTGTTGTCAACATTCAGTAAAATTTTGAAATAAATCGAATTGACAGGTTTTTTACAAAAAAATTAAAAACCGAAAAAAAAATTAAAAAAAGTTGGTAAAAATTGATTTTTGACTCAAATATCTTTTCAAAAATTTGAGATAACGGCTTCTGACTAATTTTAACTTATAAGAAATATTTATTTCAACATTCGATAAAATTTTGAGAAAAATCGAATTGACAGTTTTTTTTACAAAAAATAAAAACCTAAAAAAAACAATACTAAAACTTGGTAAAAATTTACTTTCGACTCAAACAGCTTTTCAAAAATTACAAATATTGGCTTCAAACTTATTTTATTTCACAGAAAATATTGTTTCCGATATTCAGTAATTTTTTTTATAAAAATTCAACAGTCGGTTTTTTCATAAAAAAAATAAAATCTACAAAAAATAGTACGCAAATTTGGTAAAAATTGATACATATAGACAAACTTTTAAGCAAGACAAATCGACAGACGGGATGGGAAGTTATCAGTGTGGGTCGCATCCCAGCCTCTTTTTTATATTGACGTTAAGTCACTACTGGTCCCTGCTTTGTAAAGAACACCCTTAGAGCATTCATTACGTGCGGCCTGCTGTGGTTTCCTTGTATCTTCTGATGTTTCGTCAGGAACCTTAAGGATTCTCGCCGCTTGCCGACTTTCCTTATAAATGCTTTTAGATGGTGTGCATTTATTTTAAGTAGTAGTAGTGGTTGGACCATTTTTCACAAACCCGCCACTACTAAAATAAGGTATAACTACCTTTCTTCTTTCGCTGACCCTAGCAACAGAAGAGGAACCTTGAGAAGCCACAACCGATTTTAAGCCGCCCGGTTTTATGGAAGTATAAAGTTTTTCTTGTATATCATATTTGATCATACGTATTGTGAAGAAAGGGGGGCCCGTCTCCACAGGGATTCACATTATACAGATAAGGCTAGTTAATCCGGAGGCCAACTCCGGATGCTCCGTTAGCGACTAAACTATTTTGTTTTACCTTCAGCCAGGCAGATCACTGACAGCTTTTTCGCCATGCCATCGTGGGAGGTGGGAGGTGGGAGGGGAGTTGGTGCCATCAACCGGCTTGTACGCCCCGTATATAAATTTTAACAAATGTATACTTTTTAACTCTTGGTGACACTGAAATCATGAATTTTCTACAAATTTCTCTTTGTAAACAATAAGTCCATTTTTATAATAAAGGGTATTTTTTTAGAAGTATATAACTTTAAAATGGAATAATAATCTTCTGACATTGTAATTTAAATACGGTTTCATACATATAAACTCGGACCTAGTTTTATTTGAAAAAAGTCAAATTTTTGATTACTCTCATTTTAAGCTGAATATCGGTAATAATACGGCAAAAGTTGTCCTTCAAGTGGGCAATTGTTTTGGTGTATTTTAGCGACTTAACATATCCTCACAAGTTAAATCACACGATCTTGGTTGATCTTGCGGTTGCCAAACGTTTTCTTCAATAAATCAATTGTAGCACGAACTGCGACGGCAACTTTGTTTACTGACGTATTTACTTACAAAAAATGTGAGCTTCATTTCTAAACAAAATTCGCTTATAAAAATTGGGTGCCATTCATCTTGAAAAGCCAAACCAAAATAAATTATAGATCACTTGACAGCTGACAAAATGGCCGCTAGTTAAAATAGTGTTGCCAAATTAAAGTTCTATACCTCTCGAAAAAAACACCCATTATAAACACTTTTTGAAGCAGAAAAATCGATTTAATCACAAATTTATTAAAAAAGTGTTTGTAAGCTATTTAGAATTTGTAAGTTGGTGAAATTGGCCACTTCTCTCACTCCCACTGGAGGCGTTTTTTGGTTGTGGCCAGTATCGATAGCCTGAAGTATAAGTCATATACAATTTGCTTTTGCGTTCAATAAAATTGCAAGGAATCAATGAGCTATTCTTCCACTCCTCCATACATGTACACAAATTTAGTCTGCTTTAACGTTTCTATATAGCAACAATTGTATATTGTTTCATTATCTATCTAAAATAAGTCACAAAACAAAACCGTATGGTGTAAAAGCTGCATTAAAAAATTCTTTTATACACAACTTTTAAGTTCTTTAAAACTGGTTTATAAGTACATATATGTAATTCATGACCTACTTTCTGATAGTTGATAAGTATGAACGTTAGTATACCTTTTAATTTTGTTCTTTTAATGTATTGATAGATACTCGTACATATAAACAAAAATAAATACTGAGCTTTTGAAGTTCGTTACTTTGCAATTTAATATTGGTTTAAGTTCGAAATATAACACCTAAAACTTTGTTAAAATGAATCATTTAATAAAGATAAGACATAGACTTGTATATTAATTTCATATAGGGATTTTTTGTTTAGGAATAGGAGCTACTAGTGGCGCTAGCTGTACGAAAATCAATGGCAGAATTAAGAATGAAACGCGACATAAAACCTTAAAAGACGGAGTAGGAATGAAGGAAGTATATTATTTGAGAATTACGGTTTGTGAGGAAGGTAGCTGAAATAGCTGTTAGCTATCAAGATATCAGAAAGATTACATGAAGAGACATCGGATTTTGTTTACTTGTTTTCAGATTTTGTCTGTGGCTCAAGAGTCATGGTCACTGGTCGACAAAATTACGTTTTTTGTCTGTCGCACAAACAAAACAATACTTATCTAAATTTTTTTATCACTTCATGTTTTTAAAATATACCCCTTTAAAACCGCTAAAAACAACCAAAACGGGGTTTTTAAGCCTAAGTTGAAACTCAAATTATCTCTTAACAATAAATTATTTGATGATTTTGAAAAGTACAAATCTGTCTCTTTTAAATACAATTTAAAGCATTTTAGTATCTTACATAGTTACTGGATATCTCAAAAATTTGATATGATACATTTATTTTGAAGTCGGATTTGAATTAAAGCTACCAAAACGCATTGGAAAAGTGCAATTTTATTGCCAGTAAGAAAACCTTGTCGACCAGTGTTATGTTAACACTCGTAGCTATGCATGTTTTAATATTGTAGTTATTTTTTTGAGCTAAGATCGTATTGGACTTTAAATTGTTTTGGTTTTCAGTTTTTGGAAAGCAACTTTTTACACTTTATTTTCGACAGGAAACACTATTTTATAGTTTTTTATAAAAAAAATCGATTTTAAAACGACACGAAAAAAAATCTGATGATTGGTTTCATTTATGAAAACCAATGATAGCTATAATTGGTCCCTTTTTGATAGCGTTCCAATTTTGTCAAATCAATACAAAAATTACTGATGAAATCCATCAAAAAGGAGGAAACAAACTTCATATAGCATCCAATAAGGTGACAATTGGCAATTTTCTTGCAAGTGAAAATTGTCCGTTTATACGGTTGTTTGATTTTATCCAAGTATTAGACAATTTTGCCGTAGAAAATCAGCTAACCGTTTTATTTATTTATTTATTTCAATTTCGAAAACTTATACACATTATGATAAGATATCTTATAAGCTAGTGATAAGTGTAGTATTAAACAAAAATATGGAACTATATATAAAAGGTACTACATTGCAGAGGGCTTTTTACAAAAGTATTAAATTTTAGTTGAAACAATAGTTTTTAATCGTTATAAAATAGTATACAAATTTATATACATATGTACATACATACATATTTACAAATTTGAGTTAAATGATTCATTTGTTGTTCATTTCATTTCAACTAATTAGATATATATGTATAAAATAACGATCTTGACAAATATTTTTTGATTTCGAGTTTTGCCTTGACAGCATCACGTATTTCCCTTATTGATCTTGGCAAGGCATTCCAAAGCCGAATGCTATTAACATAAAATTGACGTTCAGAAGTAAGAGAATAGTAACGTGGGTTGATAAGTTGTAATGATCTGACAGATGATGTTCGTCGTATTCTGTCGAAGAGATAGTGAGGTGTCTGCGAAAGTAGGATATCAAGCAAGCAAGGACAATGTCCGAAAATTGAGCATGTTTTCAAATGACATGTTTAGAATATGATTTGAAATTTCTGAGATGTGATCATATCTTCGAAGTCCAAAAATATAACCCTAGAAAGATAACCTTACAAAAAATTACGTTGAAGACAACCATACGTCGATTCGACGTGTACGTGTTTGAAAGCGAGATTATATTATATAACTATATAATATATTTGTGCAAATAGTCAGATATCATCATAAATATCATTATTTAATGGATAAATAAAAAAACATAAGTTTATTTGAACATTTTATTTGACAAAAACATAAGAAAAAACAAAAATAAATATTTATTTCATTAAAAAACTTAACAATATTGAGATCACTTCTTCAGACTCATAAATTATTTTTTCAAACTTTTACAAAATAACTTTGTATATTATTAATTACTAGCTTTTACCCGCGACTTCGTCCGCATTAGATAGTTTTTTTGGATAGTAGTATGAAAAAACCTGAGCTGTACTCTTTTTTACGTATGTTTGAATTGTGCCAAGATGAGATGAGGTCATACTAAGTGTGATGGTCATAGGTAAGGTTAGGTTAATACATTTTAAGAAGAAGAATTAAAGAAACTAACTTTAAACTACCAACCTACTTCTGGTAAATTAAATGATCAAAGACGAACCGAGTAATTCATTAAGTATTATTAAAGAAACAATTAAATTTACACCACAAATAAAATATTTGCAGGATTTCTCTGTAAGACAACGGCGGCGTGTGCCCTCATGTGTGTGCCCGTTCGGGTAGACCCACTCAGTGATGTCCTCCCCCCGCGCCGCACTACCGCCGCCACCACCTGCAGAATTATCAGGAGTAGAGGACAGACCCAGTGAATTATTTGTTGTACCTACATACATGGCTCTTGTTTGGCGACGCAAGGTTGAGCAGAGCAAAGTTTAGGTTAAAAATTATTATTTGTGGAACTTGGTGGGAGCCACAGTTTGCGTCTTATTTGTTTTCCCGTAATACCAATTTAATCCAAATATTATTCAAATCTTTGGTAATTTAGGAGTGAAAGCGATCAGATTCCCCGGAAAGTAATTTTTCCCATGGGAATGCGTTGTTTTCCCGAGGTCAAAGGTAACTCATGTTCTTTCTTAAGTCTCAAACTATCTCTTTACAAAATTTCATTTAAATCTGTTCAGTAGTTCCCACCTAAATTTTCCCATGGGAATGCGTCATTTTCCCGGGGTAAAAAGTAGCCTATATCCTTTCTCGGGTATCAAAATATCTCCATACCAAATTTCATGCAAATTGGTTCAGTAGTTTTGGCGTGATTGAGTAACAGACAGACAGACAGAGTTACTTTCACATTTATAATATTAGTATAGATATAAGGAAGTTTTATAAGAAAAATTTTTCAACTTCTTCTTCTAGGCAGTTAGGGCAAGCCAACGTCTTGTGTTCTCCACAGATAGGGTTTCTGCATTTGTCGCACATTGACTTTGTCATTCTTTTAATTTTTGTCGGGCAAAAGGCGCAATATTTTCTTTTTTTTGGTTCAGGTACACCTTCATCTTGTGTAGGAACAGAAGGGAGTCCTTTTGGTAAAATTTCAGAAATTTTATTTTTTATATTTGATGGCAAAGTAGGCAGTTCTTGCCTTTTCAAAGCCCACGGCGTTATCAAGCTATTGCTAAGTGTTTTCATAAAATCACGACGACTAAGCGGCTTTTCTTGTTTAGATAAGACGTTGTCACAATAGATAACATACCCGTTTATGAACGCCATATTCAATATGCCATAAAACATTGCCATGGGCCATCGGTTTGTTTTACGGCTGCATGACATCGAGGAACACATTTGATCGAACGTATCCACTCCACCTTTGGTTTCATTGTAAAAGTGGATCATATTTGGTTTTGATGTGACAGGATCAACAGTACCATTTTCGTTGCACGATGACAGGAGAAAGACCATTTTGCTTGGTTTGGGCTTGTAGGACACTAATGTCAAGGGACCGTCATAGCAAAACATGGATGTTCCGATAGGCCTGGAGCGCGTATTTTTTAGATCTGTGGGTATTTCTCTCTTGTTTGATCTTATTGTACCAACTAATGTCAAATTATATGGCCGCTGTAACAAGTTTTTTGCTAAAGGAACTGACGTAAACCAGTTATCACAGGTAATATTTCTATTACTTCCATGAATAGATTTTGTGAGTTCCTTAACATAAAACTCTCCGAGAGGCAAACCTTGGGTTTGAGTACATTTTCCCAGATATGGAATTGCATCAATCATGTATCGTGTAGCACTGTCGCATGCCATTACTATTTTAATCCCGTACCTATTGGGTTTGTTGGGAATGTACATGCGAAAAGGACATCGGCCTCGGAATCCTAAAAGCTGCTCATCTATTGTCACATAGGCTCCCGGAATGTAGTTAGATCGACAGTGATTTATGAAGTTCTCCCATATTTTTCTGATTGGAACAAACGTATCAGTAGCTCTTAGTTCTGATCGCAAAGTTTTGTCATCCATACGTAAGCATCTTATCAAAAAATCAAATCTATCTTTACTCATCGCAGCAACATACCTGTTTCCTGAATAAGAGCAATCAAACAATTCAACCGTCGTCAAGTGATTGTCTTTCAAAGCAGCTGCCAGGGTCAAAATGCCAATTACAGCTCGAATTTCGTCAGAAGTTGTAGATTTGAATGTTGCTTTTACATTTGGCTGTTGAATCTTTTGCTGTATTTCCGTGTTGGTCCATTTTGTCATTTCCTCCACGATTTCGTTTGTAATAAACATATTAAAACACTCTAAAGGGTCATAAATTTGTTTATTCATGCGAGTTGGACCTCTTCTGGTTCGTATGATGTTAGAAGCTGATGTCCTGCTACTTGTTTTATCTTTTATAGACGTCCAACGATGTCCGTTTTTTCCTCTAAGAGTTGTTTGTTTCGGAAAAACAATAGGATTTCGAATACTTGACGAGGCACTTTGAGACACATTTTCAGTGCTGAAGGTATTTTCTTCTAGTGATGAAGCTACCTCGTCATCTTCGAAATCACTTTGAGCGTCATCTTGCAGTAAATTGTCTTCTTTTTCACTGTCCGACCCCTCTATCTCTTCATCACTTCCGAGGATGTTGTCCAACAATCTCTCAAATTGTGCATGTGCACCTCTAGGACTGTCCTGTGACGTCATTTTATGTTTGTAATATAGCCTACATAAAATAAAAATTACCTTTGTTTATAGAATACAAACATATCTTTACACAAAAGTTCATAAAATAAATATTTTTTTGTTACAAAAAGTGACCTGAAAGATAACCTACGTCGTTTCGACGTGTATGGTATTTTCCAGGAAATTTATGTGTGTGCTGTAATGAACTTACCCAGCACCAAGCTCTATTGTTCGACTGAGTTGGCAAAAATTAAGAGCTTGGTGGTACCATTTAAAAAAGAATGGCAGTTATTTTTTTAAAATAAAGCACGTCGAATCGACGTAGGTTATCTTTCTAGGGTTAAATGATTTAGTTGAAGCCTATTTGGTGTGGACCAATTCTGAATCATTTCAAGATCCTCATTTAAGCATTCAATGTAGTGTTCAATTAAACCGAGGGGACAATTTAAGTAAAGCTGCACATCATCGGCGTACAAAGCTAAGGAACAAAATTTCATTGAGTTTGGAATTGAATTAATGTACATTGAAAACAAGAATGGACCAAGAATGAAGCCTTGCGGAACACCATTTAAATTCGGAAGGAAATTTGATAGCGACCCATTTATTTCCACAGCTTGTGATCTACCTGTAAGGTATGAAAAAATTAAGTTTGCTGCTGCAGAAGAAAAATTAAATTCATTAATAAGTTTACTGCGTAATAATATGTGGTCAACTGAATCGAAAGCTTTCGAAAAATCTAAGAGGACTAAAAATGACACATGATCTTTATCCATTGACATCCTCAAGTCTTGAATAACATTGATTAGGGCAGTGATACAACTATGTTTCTTCCGGAAACCAGATTGCATAGGAGTAATTAGATTGTTGGCATTAAGAAAATTATTTAATTGTTTTTGAATGAGTCTTTCAAAGACTTTAGACAAAACGGACAAAATAGCAATTGGCTTGAACTCTATCCCTTTGGAATTCTTTGGTATAGGTAAGATTTTTGCTAGCTTCCATTGCATAGGATAGTGACCAGACATGATGATGAAGTTAAAAATATGGGTTAAGTATGGTAGAAGAATAGGCAGTAAAATTTTGAGAAATGATGGATGTATATCGTCAATGCCAACGGCTTTTAATTTAATTGAGAGAATTGATTCAACAACATCGGCAGAGTCGACGGAGGAAAAACCGAAACCAGAGATGGCAATTGGTTCTATTGACGCAGGCCCAGCAACTTCATGGTAATGAGAATTTGAAGCACTTGAGGTTTCAACAGAAGAACTAACAAATCTTTCGTTCAGCATATTTTTATCTATTTCAGAGCTGAGGCACAATTTACTCTTGCATAAACCAAATTTTCGCAGACTTGCCCATAATTTTCGACCTCCTTGTGAATGGCTTAGGTAATTTGAAAAACTACGCCTTTTGGCATTTCTTATTTCGGTTACCACCTTGTTACGTAGCGAGCAGTAAGTGCGCCTTAGTTCTAATAGTCGATATCGTACCCAAACCTTATATGCAAGATCGCGCTTTATCATACATAAAGGAACGAATATACAACGTTAACCAAGGTTGATTTGCCGCTTCTACGACTTTTGATCGTACCTGAACAAAGTTATCATATAACCTCTTAACATTTTTGTTGAGAAAATCGACTTGAAGATCTGACGAGGGCAGGTTAAAGATGGTATCCCAATTTATGTTTCTAGCATTTACCTCTAACGCTTCAATATCAATATTTCGAAAATCCCTGAATTGGAAACTTTGAGTAACAACCTGTAAGTCAAAGTCATAAGTTAAGTAGATTAAATCATGTCTAGAAAAGGCTGGGGCAGATAATTGATCGTAATGTACAACCTTTCTTAAATCACTCACCCAGAATAGGGCTAAAAGAGTAGAACTTGTGTTAGAAAAATGAGTAGGTAGGATAGAGTTAACGGGGTGTAAACTGAAGGTGCGTAAGCTATCCAGCAGATCGTTTTGGGTTAGCAAATTACTATTAAAGTCGCCACATATTAATATATCAGGACATGATAGAGTCAGAACTTCGAGTAATGTCATAAGCGGCAGAAAATTTATATTATTGTTTGGTCTATAAACCGACCCAACCAGAATTTTACTTTGAGCGCCTACAATTTCTATAAACAGATATTCAATTTCATTTCCTTGTTCTGAGCTGCAACGGAGTTTACATTGTATGTCACAACGAACAACGAACGCGGTTAGCTCTGTCATATCTAAACGGTTTTTGATAGCCTTTCAATGAGCACATATTATCATTTATGCCTTCAGATAGCCAAGTTTCTGAGACACAAACTACCTCGACACCAGAACCCTCAAAAACATCTCGAAACTCATCAATCTTAGGCAATAGGCTTTGTGCATTTAGATGACACACCCTTAGCCCTTCCTTTTAGTTACACAAAACCCTTACCATCGAACGCATTCCGCCAATATCATGCATAGTAAAATTCTTATTCAATTTAATTTCAAGTGATGAACGCAAAGCAAATAATACAATAAAGTATTATAGAAATCAACAGTAGATACTTGTCAATATCAATTGTTATTATATTTCATATAAATGTACTCGAATGTATATAACAAACGAACAACAAAACAGAATGTATGCAAATGAAGATGAATAATAATAATAATAATAATAAAAATAAAAATAATAATGATAATAATAATATAATATGTATAATTGATTTATTGAGCAATGTTATTTTCGACATCTTTTGGTCTGGCAATTTTTTCTTATGTCATCATAGAATCAACTGGAACAGCAGCATCACTGAGTTTACGTTTAATATAAACAATGCCACGCAACGTATACGCTGAAGCAATGGATTTGTTTTTCTTTAAGCACAGAGCCTGCTCCAATAAGTTTTTGTTGTATTTTGTTAAGCTCTCACGTAGATAAATTTGATTTCTTCCCTCATCGCGATAAGTGGACAAACCAATGTTATCCAGGGAAAGTTGCTTGTTGTTAGATTTTTTATAATTAGCGATAGTTCGCAGCACAAAATTTTTGTCATACGGTGTATTAAATTTGATCATTGTTGCTGAGTTAGGTGTATTGTTTTTTGTGCGTGTACGGTAAATATTACGAAGTGAGGGAGGTTTAATATCAATAGAGTGGCATAATAAATTGAAAATATTTCTTAAATTTTCATCGACAACGTACGGAACTCCAAATAAAAAAGCATCACAGGCGATCATATGGTTTTCTTGTTGATTCAATAATAGTCCGGTCAATTTAGACATTTGACCCACGACAAATTCAGGGGAAGCTGAAAATTCTTAAAATTGTTTAAATTATAATTATAAACATTGTCTTAAAAGTCCCAACCGATCCCATGTAAGGAAAAAATTTTAGCGGGGTAATAAGGTCCAAAAAATGAGTTTTTCGCGATTTTCTTGAAAACGGTAAGTTTTATCGCAAAATTAGCCCAGACATAATTTGTAGATCAGGGAATTTCCTATAAAAAAGGTATCAATAATTTTTTCCCTAAAAGCCACCGCTTCTGAGATATAACGATGCAAAAAATTGCAAGCCCTCTGGTGCGGCCGAAACGATTTCTCGAGCTTTTGCATACAGTGGTTGGTCAAAAGTCACGATACATACAGTGTGGCCATACCGTTTCGCATTCTCTAATGCACAAAGTAGTGTTGTATAAATAGTATTAAAATTACTCGCTGGCTGGTGAATAAATGGTAGAAATGAAATTTGTGATTTAGAATAGTTCATATAATTCTTTGTTAAAAGTTCAACAAAACCATTCCAACCAGGTAAAGACGCATTTTTCCACTTCCCATAAAACCATACTACATCAGCTTTTTTCAGGAGACATACTGGTTCAGATCCATAAGCAAAATCTTGTACGATTATTTTACTGTTACCCACTACACCATCATTTTGATAAATCAGTATTGGCACATGAGCTTTTGCCTTAAAATCATTCGCTGAAAGAGGTTTTTTGATTCGTGGCATCAATTCTTCGAGTAAAACAGATTGTTTCGGAGTAACAATTTGAATAAGACCCATTATGTGAAGCGTGTTATTACCATCTAGTGTATTTACATTTATATCGGCATTGTCAGCAACGTATTGTATAAGTGTGCCACTTTCTGGTGATAAAACATGAGGAGGACGATGAAAAACTGCTGCGGCTTCGTACATTATTGTATCATTATAAGATGCACACAAACCAAAAGACGAAAAAATTTGAATAAGACGTTTGGATCCGAACCGTCGATGAAAGAAAACTGCGAGACCTAATTGTAATTTAGACTTGAAAGACCTTGGTCGAACTGCAGTCATAATACTGTGGCAAAGATTTGTACATATTAACTTTAAATGATCTAAATTTGATCGTTTATTTTTCAAAATAACTCGTTCTATGAAATATGTCAAAGTCTCTGGGATGTCATTATTTAAATCTTCAAACATGCGACCTGGTGGAGGGTAGTTCGAATTATCAAACACTGCAGATTGAATATCTTCACGAATGATAGCTGCAGCTGCTTCTAAAATTCTAAATCGTTCTTCTTTTTGATCCATTTTCTTTTTTTCATACCAGCTTTGATTCAAAATATCATGATGATTGTCTATTAAGCATATAAATGTTAATGATCCTGATTTTTCAGTGATAATGAGCTTTTCACCATACTTTACTTTTAATCGCATCTTAATCGTCTTGTAATCTAAAGTTGTAATTTTACAAACATTTCTTAGCTCATTTAAAGTGAACTGGCAGTCATTACTATTTTCCATGTAAGTAAATATCTCTTCCATTGCCAAATTTGTAGTTTCGTCTTTAGGACGACCGACTTTACCACCAGTGGAAGGTTGCATGAATGACTTATAACAATCATCATGATACTTCGCTTCAGCAGCAACTAGATCATGTACAAAGTTGACTCGCGTAAACACAGTTTCTGCTGTAGCATCGGAACGAGTCCGAGCTGCTGCCAGAATTGAATCTTTCAACTTAAGTGTGCTTGCATGGAGAATTTTACGGCGATATCCCGGAGATTTTCTCCTCTCGCTCTCTTTTTTTGCTGCCTCACCGCAAAATAAGCATAATTCTTTAAAACAAAAATCTGATGCACTTACACGTGATCTAGTACGAGGAGGGATTGCTGCCGATGTACTGGCTTCTTGTTCATCACGTTGCCTTTTTTTAGCTGACCCAATAGAATGCTTCCGAGTATAATTTTTACGACAACTTACGTGTATTGTCACAGATTTCTGTTTTTTAAGATATTCGGAAAATTCATCAGCTCGTTCGATACTTGCATCGATTAATGTCTTTAGACCACGTTCAACAGTAACAGTTTCACTTTCAGTCAAAAGTTTAGCACAAATAAAACAATATTCGGACATTTTTATTATAAAACATAAAAAAACTCGAAATAGGTTAGAATGAACACGTGTTTTCACTTCAGAGTGACGCTCAAGACTAACATTATTTTATGTATTGAGTATTTAGACAAAACAGGTATACGACCGTAGCCACGCACACAACTGAACAGAGAGACAGATGTTGCCTCAAGGTTACACTATTGTATGTATTAAGGGATCGAGTTTCATTATACCTGATATTCTCAGAATAATACTCATGAGTATTTTATATTTTAAATGTAACTTAAAATCACCGACAGAAACATATTCTTACTTACATTACAGCTACAGAAAGTATATGGGTGAGGTACTTAGGCATATTATGACGCTCGCAATTTTTTGCATCGTTATATCTCAGAAGCGGTGGCTTTTAGGGAAAAAATTATTGATACCTTTTTTATAGGAAATTCCCTGATCTACAAATTATGTCTGGGGTAATTTTGCGATAAAACTTACCGTTTTCAAGAAAATCGCGAAAAACTCATTTTTTGGACCTTATTACCCCGCTAAAATTTTTTCCTTACATGGGATCGGTTGGGACTTTTAAGACAATGTTTATAATTATAATTTAAACAATTTTAAGAATTTTCAGCTTCCCCTGAATTTGTCGTGGGTTTACTGATTTTTTGGTCTAATTTGACCGGACTATAAGTGATTAACAGCATTTAATTCATTTTTAGTAGAAAGTAATTCGTTGAGTGTAGTACCCGTGGCATGATGGTTAGTGCGTTGGACTGTCATGCCAGAGGTCTTGGGTTCGATCCCTGCCTATGCCATCTAAAGTTTTTTTCACGGGTACTGCCTCTTGCGAGGAATTGACAAATTCTCCAAGAGTAATTCTTGTCATGAAAAGTGCTTTCTCAAATTGGCCGTTCGGATTCGGCTTAAAACTGTAGGTCCCCTCCATCCCTGACAATAGTACTCGCACACAGGAATGGTTGAGAGTTGTAAGTCACTAGGCCCTAGTTCTCAACGGACTGTTGCGCCACCCGATTTATTTATTTTATAATTCGTTGCGTATTGAAATTATTTCTGGTGTATGAGCTGAGTTTGTTTTTACTTGTGAGAGAGATGATTTGAGTGAGTTTATATCCGTTTTTATCGCGGCGAATTCAGAGGAATTGTTTATCTGCGACGATTCGAGAGAAGTCACTCGATTGCTTAGTGCATTTATATTTTCTTTAAGCTCGTTTAAGTCGCGTGTAAGCTGGTCTTTTATATTTTGCTCGGATTCTACAATTTTTCCCGAAAGAAAATCGGTAATGGACTCACTCTGTTTTTTAAGGAATTTTTCCATTTTTTCCCACATTGAATCGTTGTCATTGAGTTGTGTTTGAGCGATTTTGCGAACGGGAGAGCGGTATTGTTCATTTTTTTGAGTTGTTTGGAGTAGCAGGTGTACGCGAGGAGGAAGAGTTTCGTTTCGCTTTCGGAGACATATCGGTGTTGTTTATGTAAATAATGTCAAATTACAAGTGTACGATGTATATAAAAAAAAGAGCAAAAACAAGATGAGAGATTTGCGCCAATTTATAAAAAGTTTTCGTTTTTCGTATTTCACCAAAAATAAGTTAAATTTCAAAAAGAAATAAATAAATTTCAATTAAAAAGCACTTATTGTTTTGTTTGAAGCAAAAATTTGGTTTTTATATTCACGAATTTAATAATAATCGATACAAATTGCCAGCGCGAGTAAGACAACGTCTAGTATGTATATTCCATTCTCACCGTTTTCAAACTTTTTTGTATAATTTCTTTTGCTAACAATTTTGTTTCTGTCACTTTTGACAGATAAAATTGGATATTTACATGGTTGATAGAAAATTTGTTAAAATGTCTGGGGAAAATTGGAAGACCTTCGAATCGGAATGGAGTCGAAATACTGTATTTAAAATACTGTACCTCAAAATAATGTGTTTAAAAAAAATGCGCACTTTTTTACATTATCAAAACGATTTTTATTATTATTATAATTTTTTAACATATAATTAAAATTATAATGCTAATATACAAAAACGAGCACAAATTACAAGACTTCCGGCTCTGAGGTAAATTAATAGAAAAAAGAATTAATATTTAGTTAATATACATTATAAAAATTATAAATTATAATCAAAATTATTTACATGTTAATTATGATAAAGTTAAATGTCAATTTTTAATTTAATGAATAAATTATGAATATTTTGAATGTTAACTTGACTAGGGTGTTGTAGGGCTTCATAGACGGAAAAATTTGGTGTAGCGTTTATATACTTTGGTGTGGCTGGGCAGTTGTTCAAAATATGAATGATGTCGATGCGAGTGTTACAATACGGACAAGTAGGTGGAGCTTCATTACGAAGGAGGTGCTGGTGTGTACTGACTATATGACCAAGTCGAAGTCTAATGAAAGTCGTGTTCATGGTTTTTGATGTGGTGACAGGAAAGATAGGTTTAAGTCTCTCCGTGTTGTTGAATAATGGTGGTTGTAGTCTCTCCAGTCGGATAAGCGTTTAAATTCAAGCTTTTTTTTATGTAGCGTAATATATCGAGTTTGGTGGTAGGTTCAAAATAGTAGACAAGATCATGATGGGCCTGCGCGGCGGACAAATCTGCCAGCTCATTACCTTTTATACCCATATGGCTAGGTACCCACATAAGTTTCAATTTGTTTGGTTTGCTGATAAGATAGTCTCGGATCTTGTTAATTATGACAGTATTGTGATCAGGATTTTTGACAGCGTTTATGACTGATAGACTGTCTGAAGATATAACAAACTTTTTGTTGTGAGAGGCGCATGTTATGGTTTTCAGAATGGCAAAAGCCTCGGCAGTAAAGATGGAAGCTGTTTGATTGAGTATACCAACACAAATCAAAGAGCCATCTTCGTTCACAGAAGCAAAAGATGTGTTTGTTGCAGTTTTTGAACCATCTGAGAAAAGGAAGTTCCATCCAATTTTTTTTAAATTCTGATGACACGCTCAAAAAGGTCTGGACAAATACTTCTTTAGATGTGTTATTTTTGTTGAGATTTGACAAATTCATGATGAAAGATTTAGGTTGCATATTCCATGGGGGAAAACGTGGTATATATTTATTAATTTGCTTGATTGGGATGCCTAGTTCTTTTGCTGTTGTTATTGCAATGGATATTGCTGACGGTATCCGTTTTGGTGTTTTTAGTTTGATTGTGGAATTGAAATCTTTTTCAATAATGGAGCCATTTGGGAAAGCGAGTTTGATAAAGAGTTTTGCTTTTGTAGATGTAATTCTTTCCTCTAAGTTGGGCAGACCAGCTTCAACTAGCATGTTTTTTATGGTGCTTGTTGGGAATGCATTTAAGCTCCTCCGTACACTATGGTGGTAGGGTGGTTTAATAATGTTCAATTTTGATTTTGGTGAGTTTTCATAAATGATGAGCCCGTAGTCAATCTTGCTTAAAATTAAAGATCTACATACTTATATTACATAGTGTATTTACATGAACATTACATTTTTTGCTTGCTAAATAATTAATGATATTAGTTTTTTTATTTAAGTTTTTTTTCAACTCCAAACAGTGAGTTTTCCAATTATATCTATTATTGAAAGATAAGCCTAAGATACTTAAACTATTAACATTATTAATATTTACATTGTTTACAGAAAGAGGAATATTATTACATGACGTTTTACGGCAAATATGTAAAGTATTACATTTGTTCAATGATAGTCTAGCTCCGGATCGAGATGACCAGGCGAGAATATCATTGAGAACGTTTGTTAGTAGTAAGTTGGCAGTAGATGAGTCATTATGTTTACATAGAATATAAAAGTCGTCAGCGTAAGCGGTGTGTTCAAGTTGTTTGTGATTTGCAATAATAGAACTTAAGTCGTCAAAGGCAATAATAAATAACACCACAGATAGTGGAGATCCTTGAGGAATTCCATTTGACAAGGCGTAAAATGGTGAAAAACAGTTTTGTGTTTTAACACATATTTTTCTGTTGGTAAGAAAGGCTTTAATAAAGTTAAACATTTTCGGGCCGATGCCCAAAGTAATAAGTTTGTTGAGTATGAGGTGAATACCTATTCTATCAAATGCCTTTTCAAAATCTAAAGAGAGAATAGTTACATGGTTTCGTGCAGATAGAGCGTTAGAGATGTAAAAGTCTAAGTGAACTAGTGCATCTGTGCATCCTTTGTTGGATTGAAAAGCTACTTGATTTGGTTTTATTAGGTTTTTAGAATTGATTAGCCAAAGCAAACGTTTGGCTCCAATTTTTTTTTTGGTTTAGGCAGCGGAAATAAAGTTGCTTGTTTCCAATTTTGTGGAATAATACCAGTATCCAGCACATTGTTATACAGTTGTATGAGCGATTTTTATTTTGTGGCCTTATTTACAGCATCTTGAAATACGGGGGCCCTACTATGTAACTCGATTCTATATACAATGAAATTGCTCGAATTCGAAAAATTGGTACTATGTATCTATTTGACTACTTTCGAACAAACGAGAATCGAATAGTTCTAGTAGTGCCAACTGTATTCTTATGAACTTTCGAATAAACGAGGAACTACGTAACTCGAAAGTAGAATTCAAAACAAGGCAAAATCGAAAATAAGCACTCTTCATCAAATGTGTTTGCGAACGAAGTTTTTTTTGTCAAAGTGTTAGTAAAATGTTATAAATTATTAATATGCAATTTGAATTTGAAAGTTTTTCATTCAACTTTATGTGTTTTATTATTTTACCACCCCAACTACACCGGGAATTCGTGATTTTTGCCAAAAATAGCATTTGGACTTTCGTTCCTCTTCCTCATTCATTTCAAAATTCATCATCAGCGGGCACATGACTCCTTCGATTGAAGTCAAAACTTCGGCAAGTATTTTTGACATGGTTTGCTGTGCACGTCCAGCGTTCTTGTCACCACCGATTTGGTTTTGATAACCTCTTGTTGCCAAATACTTCGTTGCTGCTGATAACTTAATGATAATCGGAAATTATCAATTATTATTTTGTCTTCTGCGAGTATTCATGTCGGATGATATGGTGTTAAGTAAGAACATAAATCCGTCTTTAGAAAGACGATAGTTCTTAACAAAACTAAAACGAAAGTATATATTTTTCATTAAGAATGCGTTCAAATATTCTACCGTATATATAAAGGGTCCGCCAAATAACTTTTTTTTTTTTTTGAAAATGGTATAAAAACATCGAGTGTAGCTTCGGCAGTGTGGCTAGTAGCGCCGCCGCCGTCCTGTTGAAAAAAAATGTTCCCAATATCCTCTCCTCCTCCTTTTGTGAACAAAAATTCGTTCAACTTGGCCCGATAACGATCGCCATTGACTGTAGCGGCCACTCCTTGCTCATTTTCGAAGAAAAATGACCCAATTATGCCTCTGGACCAAAATCCGCACCAAACAGTGACTCGTGTTCGGTGTATCAGCTATTCAATGTATGCGTACGGGTTTTCTGTGCCCCAAATGCGATAATTTTGCTTGTTTACATACCCGCCAAAATCAAAATGAGCTTCATCTGAAAAGATGATGAAGCGTATACACAACCATATTCGTTCAGCGGAAAGATAAAACTAATTATATTGTGAAATGAGACATGAGCTTAGTGTAACCATTCACGAAATAAGCACTAGTTGAAAAAAAAACGTTCGATGGCGGACCCTACATGTGCAAACCTTTTCTCACTCAGCTCCATTATTTTGGAATTATCTCTTATTCTTTTGCGTTCAATTTGCTCGTACCGTTCTTCATTGCCTTGCAAATTAAACCAAAATCAACGGTGTCCATTTTTGTTATAATTATTCTTTTCCAAAAATTTGATGTTTTATTTTTGTTTTTTAACTTCCCATAGTAAGTTATTGTAATGGGTCCGATTTGTCAAATTGAAAATTTTGACATTTCTCGACGTTTCAAGGTCCCTAGAGTCGAAATAAAAGATTTTTAGAAAGATGTCCGTACATCCGTACGTCCGTATGTCCGTACGTCCGTATGTCCGTACGTCCGTATGTCCGTACGTCCGTACGTTCGCGACGTTTTTTTCGTCGTCCATAGCTCAAGAACCAGAAGAGATATCGACTTCAAATAAATGTTGTTACACAGATAATAAGGCAGAAAGATGCAGAAAGGGCTCTCAAGAAAATTGCGTGGGTGGTTTTTTTACCATAGCAGTTTAAAAAAATGGTGAAAATTTTGGTTAACCCTAAATATCTCATGAACCAATGACGCTAGAGACTTGAATTAAATTTTTTATTATATATTGTAACGTGATACAAAAGAAGTATATTTTTGGAAAAAAAATCCAATTAACGTTTTTTTTTATAAATCAAAAAAACTGAAAAAAAAAAATTTGTCACCTCGAAAATTTTACGACTAAAATATGATTTCATCTCCAAAACAATTGTGTGCAACGAAAAATAATGTTTTTGACATCTGATAAGATTTTGAGAAAAATCTAATTGACAGTTTTTTTTATAAAAAATAAAAACCTAAAAAAACATTACTCAAAGTTGGTAAACATTGAATTTCGACTCAAATATCTTTTCAAAAACTTGAGATTAAGGCTTCAAACTTATTTTATCTTATACGAAATATTGTTTTCAACATTCCGAAAAATGTTGAGAAAAATCAAATTGACAGTTTTTTGACAAAAAATAAAAACTCAAAAAAAAAAATTTAAAAGTTGGTAAAAATTGATTTTCGACTCAAATATCTTTTCAAAACTATGAGATATTGGCTTTAAACTACTTTAATCTTTCAAAAAATATTGTTGTCAACATTCAGTAAAATTTTGAAAATAATTAATTTTTTACAAAAAATTAAAAACCGAAAAAAAAAATTTAACAAAAATTGTTAAAAATTGATTTTTGACTCAAATATCTTTTCAAAAATTTGAGATAATGGCTTCTAACTAATTTTAACTTATAAGAAATATTGTTTTCAACAATAGGAAAAATTTTGAGAAAAATCGAATTGACAGTTTTTTTACAAAAAATAAAAACCTAAAAAAAAACAATACTAAAACTTGGTAAAAATTTACTTTCGACTCAAACAGCTTTTCAAAAATTACAAATATTGGCTTCAAACTTAATTTATTTCACAGAAAATATTGTTTTCGATACTCAGTCATTTTTTTTATAAAAATCCAACAGTCCGTTTTTTCATAATAAAATAAAATCTACAAAAAATAGTACGCAAATTTGGTAAAAATTGATACATATATACAAACTTTTAAGCAAGACAAATCGACAGACGGGTTGGGAAGTTATCAGTGTGGGTCGCATCCCAGCCTTTTTTTTTTTGTTTTTAAAACTGTCAAACGACTCGATACTCGTTCGAAAGTAGAAATTTGTTTGAAAACAAGTTGGTATAACCGGCATTGGATTCTACTTTCATACGTAGTACGATTTGAAAGTAGAATCGGAAATGAGTTTCGAATAGAATCAAAAGTAGAATCGAGTTACATAGTAGGGCCCCAGAATTTTGAAAACAGAATACTTTTTTTTAAGAAAACATCATAATAATTTTTTAATATTACTTCCCTTGAACAGTAACATATGTACCTATGATAATTAATATGTCTTTGAAATAATAAAACAAAAAACATACAAATAGTACCTTCTTATTTTCTCTTTCTCATTTTCTTCTTCTTAGTTATTTGTATCTCTCTCACATTTTTACATGAATTGTTCTATCATAATCAACAATTGCATAAACAATTGGACCAAACTAATTGATCTGTCAAAATTTCCAGTATTATACAGTATTATACAGTATTATGAGATACAGCATTTTGAGACACAGTATTTTAAATTTATAGTATTTTGAAATACAGAATATTAACCATACAGTATCGAACAGTATCATGCAGAATTTTCACCATACTGTATTTTAAAATACAGCATTTCGACCCGCTTCCCTTCCAATTGTGTTTACTTAGCTTTAGCTAAACCACAGAAGGTAAATTATCCAAGGAATAAGAAATATATGTGACAGTTTTGTTTTGAAATTAGTGGGGGTTTCCATAGGTAAATTCAGATTTCCTTCAAAAATTGATTTTTTTCCTGGCGCGATTGGAATTGTCATTGTATCAGTGTAACTTCGTGAATTTTTTAACGAGTGGAGTAGAGCTGTCAAAATCCCAGCTAAACATTTTTAGAATTGTATTAGTATTGGTGAAAATTGGTAAATCTGCAAAAAAATCCAGATCTGCATATTTAATTTGTGTTTTGACAGATCTAGATCAAAAATAAATTGATTTATTTTACCCATGGAAAACCCTTTAACTAATAATTGTAATGGCTCATAGATTTATTGAATTTCTAAACCATTTCCAATCATTGTTTAAATAAAAATTCAAGGCCAAGAAAAAGAAAAAAATGTAAAACTCGGTTTGATCCAATAAGTACGGGAGGATTTCAACTAGGGCCTAGTGACTTACAACTCTCAACCATTCCTGTGTGCGAGTAATGTTGTCAGGGATGGAAGGGACCTACAGTTTTAAGCCGAATCCGAACGGCAAATTTGAGAAAGCACTTTTCATGACAAGAATTACTCTTGGAGAATTTGTCAATTCCTCGCAAGAGGCAGTATCTGTGAAAAAAAACTTTAGATGAAATAGGCAGGGATCGAACCCAAGACCTCTTAAATACAGAAAAAACAAAAGTTATGGTTCTGAACAATAGACTTTCACAGAGTGAAACTACAATCTCGGTTGATGGTGTACAATTGGAATGCGTTGATAATATCAAATATCTCAGTGTTTTTATTGACAAGAAGTTGACTTTTAAGGAACATACAGACTATTTGTGTAAAAAGATATCGAAGAAAATTGGAGTTCTCCGTAAAATTAGACAAAACATTACAATGAATTGTGCGGTAAGAGTGTATAATGTTGTTCTGAAACCACATTTTGAATATTGTGGTAGCCTACTTTTTTTATGCCATCAATACCAAAAAAATAGACTCCAAGTGCTTCAAAATAAAGCAATGCGAATTATCCTAAAGTGCGATAGATACACGCCAATATCATTTATGGTTGAGTCCTTGAACTGGCTCAACGTCAACCAAAGACTATTTATGTGCGCTATGATATTTGTTTATAAAATCAAAAATGGTATATGTCCAATATATTTGCGGGAAAATGTTAGCACCAACGAAATCTCTAATCACAATCTGAGAAACAACAATGATTTAAGAATTCAACGCGTTCGAACAGCAAGGGGACAAAGAACAATACAGTACATGGGATTTCAAACTTTCAACAGCCTACCTGACTCTGTTAAAACCTCAGGAACTTTATTGGAATTTAAAAGAAAAATTTTGAATTATATACGTTTAAATATTCATTAATATTACGTAAAAGTGTTTAAAAGAGCGAAAATGTAACTTACTTTAAGTAAATTTGTAAAATTGTAAATATTTTCTATTAATGGCACAAGTTGCTAAATAAAATTTAACAAACAAACAAACAAACAAACCTCTGGCATGACAGTCCAACGCACTAACCATCATGCCACGGGTACTTGTTCAATAACTTGAAAATGTTATTAAACTTGGTTTTTCTATATGGAAAATTTTGAAAATTTGCAAAAAATGTATTGTTAGTAAACATGCCAACTAATTTTGTGATGTTTATTGTTATTGTTACTTTTTGTGTTTTCATTTGTTGCCGTCGACGATAAAACTATAATATCAAAATGTTTTGTTTATGTCTGATATTTTTGTAAATTAATAATTCTAATTATAATTTAGAGTATACAAAAGTCAGTAACAGAAAATCAGCTGCAATATTAAACCCAATTCTGTCCAAAGGAAGGAAGATAAGACTCCATTTTATATACAGGGGACACAAATATTTGTTGTTTCCAAAACTACTTTGGATTAGTGCTTTGTGCAAGAGCGATACTAAAAGCGTTGCATTTCGAACATACCAATGTTCCTCCGCCCCAAAGTTTCAATGGTTACAGCAAATATTAATATGGAAGGTATATAGTATGTATGTAGAACGACAACCGTCTGACAAATGTATTGTTTCCAATATCATCATTATCATCATTATCCTCTTTTGCAATTCCAAGACTTTGAACAAAACTACAATTGTTTTATATATTTAAAAACAATTAGGAAAGATTACTTATGTACATATTTATGTTTTGTATATATAAATAAAATGCTTACATATTGGTTAGAATAGATAGAATGTCCGATAAATGTCTTAATTTTCTTCGTAACCGTATTATTTGTACTTTTTTGAGTTTTTATTTTCATTTTGTAACAAAACTAAACTTCGCCGAAACATTTTTGCTTCAAATTGTTTTGGTTATCAATGGAAATTAATAGCAGACGATACCTACTTAGCTATCGTGCAAACGCTATCGTTTTGACGATATCACTTTGACGATTATCGTCTTACGTGAAGTGAGACTATCGTCGAAACGATATCGTCTGACGATAATCGTTTTACGTGAAGTGAGACTATCGTCGAAACGATATCGTCTGACGATAATCGTTTTACGTGAAGTGAGACTATCGTCGAAACGATATCGTCTGACGATGATCGTTTTACGGAATGACCCCCCAGGGGAATCTTGAAGAAACGCATATCACTTGTACTGGCTTGACTGGGGATCAGAAAAGGTGGACATATCCCTGTCGATTTGGAAGAAATGAGTTCAGTCAGATACCGGGGTCAAAATAAGGTATGGTTTTTGGTTTATATTTTTGTAATTAGCGCACACTAAATGGGTTTTGTATAACTTTAAAATTTCAAAGACACAGTGTGAGCATTAGGAAAAGAGGGAAGGGTTGGAAAGGAGTTGTTGGTGTACATTGATTTTTAGTTCTTGAACATTGACATGACAATGACACATTCGAATAATACGGATAACAAATTCATCTTTGTACTTCATAGTACGACCAAAGTTGGCTCAAGGGTAAACTGATGGAGATTCCTAGAAGCGCGAGTATTTCGGTTAAATTGTTTAAGGGAAGGAATCCAACAGGCTATTTTACTACAGCAGTCCATTAAAATCACGGTAACATTGAGCTTCGGAATCAGACAATAACAATACAATATGAACATTTATATTGGCAAAATACATAGGTAACATTTTTGTTTCAAAAACACATACAAAAATTATCGTTGAACAAAATGATGGAAGAGAAACTCCGCTCTAAACGTCAAATAATATATTTCAAAAATGAAGAACACATGTGGCGTTTTTCTTTTTAAGCCCAGTTCAGAGCACTGAGCAGAGCCTTCGCACATCGAGTAAGCTCTGAGCAGAGTTAGATTAGAGATCTTTGACTTTTTTGTGAAACACACTAGGGAAATGAAAATTAAGAATTTTCCATATATTATGTCCCTTTCACAACACACGAAACAAACGTGAAGTCAGCCAACGGACTAAAAAGCTGATAACTCGATTTTCTTGGTCATTTTATTCAGAGCTAATAGAGGGCGCTCCGAGCTAGCTCTGATTTTTTTTTTTATAATAAGCGCACACTCAAAGGGATAATACTACCCTTATTATGTAGACACAGTGTGAGCACTAGGAAAGGGAGAGAGGGGTTAAAAGGAGGTGTCGGTGCACATTAGTTTTCAATTCCTGAATATTGAAATGACTGGGAAAGACAGAGTGTGGCAAGGCATTCCACATTTACATAGTACGGCTAAAGAACGAATCTCTGTACTTGACAGTACGACCGAAGTTGGGCTCGAGGGTATATTGATGAGCATTCCTAGAAGCGCCAGTATACGGTTGAACTGTTTAAGGGGAGGAATGCAACTGGCTATTTCTCTAGAGCATAAACCATTAAAATAACGGTAAAAGAGGGTGGAGACAAGAAACATTTTGACGATGTTCAAGCGACGTAAATGATCTTATGATGGTAATATCACCAATCAATCTAAATGCTCTACGTTCAATACTGTCTAAGAGGCTTAAGTAAGTTGCAGGAGCACCAGTCCAGATATGGGAGTTATACTCAAGCTTTGGACGTATATAAGTCTTGTAGATATCAGAGGGGGAGAAAAACTTCTTGCATCGCCTTAGAAAACCCAAACATCTTGCGGCATTTTTGGCGACATCGCGTTTGTGATCGTTCCACAAAAGGTGGTTGGTGATACACATACCAAGAATATCGAGACGTTCAGTCTCCTCGATGGAAGTGCCATCTATGGATAATGGCAAGGGGGGTATATCTCGCTTTAACGATACAAGACAGCATTGGGTTTTCGAAGCATTAAATTCCACGCGGTTTCTTATTCCCCATTGTACAATGCTGTTTAGGTCGGAATTTAATGAGCTTATCATATTTTCTCGTTACAGTTCCACATCCGAAGAAGAGGGATGTGAATCTGAAAACGAATATGAGAAGCTAAGAGTACTATCGTCAGCGAAACAATGTATTGGATTAGAAGTTGCAGACAGGAGATCATTAATAAAAATGAGAAAGAGTGTTGGAGACAGAACAGAGCCCTGGGGCACACTAGCATTTATTTTGTGGTTTTCAGACTTAAATCCATCCAATACAACTTTTATTGAACGATTCGATAAGTAATTACTAATCCAATGAAGGAGGGATTCATGAAAACCAAAAGCACGCATTTTCGATAAGAGCCTGATGCCAAACCCTATAAAATGCTTTTGAAATATCAAGTGCAATAATCTTATGTAGTTTCTCCAAAACGATGTAAAGATTTGTTCCACTGTTCGGAACTGCCTAGCAAAGAGATTAGCTTTCTCTAAAGAGCTAACAAATGGAGGGTCATTCACAACGAGCGTAGGAACCGAGGAAGAGTTCCTCATATTTTTTACAAATGACCAAAAATTTTTACTGCCTTTGGGACATTGCAGTATTTTTTTCCGTAATTTTTGGTCATGTAAAAATTTGGTCCGTCGAATATGGGCGTTGCAGGCCTTTCTGGCTTGCTTGAACTTATTCCGGTTTTCCTCAGTTGGATTGGCTTTAAAACAACGGAAACTTACCTTCTTGTAAGTTTAAAGGTTATTCTTTACAGCTCGCAGCGAACCATGCGTTTTCCTTAGGTCTGATGCTTTAACCCTATTCGGGATAAATGTTCTCATTCCCAGGAGAATCAAACTTGTGATCATATCAGCGCTGGCGTCAACGTCACTAGGAAGGAAGCATAGTGACCAGTTAAAGATCCTAAAATAATTATTTAGACCGTCCCAGTTGGCTTTCTCGTATTGCCAAACGGTTCTCTTTGAAGCTCTTTCTTTAACTGGAGAAATGAGGAGATAGAACACTAATAGTGCCCTTACCAGGGTCAGAGGTAAGAAGTAAGTCAAGAGTGTTTTCTGCTCGACCTACAACGTCCGATATTCGAGTGGGCTCGTTGACCAGCTGAGTTAGGTGGATTAACTCAGCGAAGATCTCAGCACACACTCCTTCTGGTGTTGCCTGGCCCGAATGTTGCAGCCATGAAGAATTGTGTACATTGAAATCGCCCATAACAACGATTTCAGTGCGAGGATAGGACGAAACAATTCTTTGGATGGAATCAGACAAAGCATCAAATTCACGAGAAGTTGACACTCTGTCTAGATTGGGGCTTCGATAAAGGAAGCAATAGTGAATGATTTGCTTATTCACGGAAAATTTAAACCACATAAAATTGAAAAAAGAATTGGTGCAGAGACCATATTGTGGCAAAAACTGATAAGCAACATCATTCCTAATGAAAAAAGAAACACAAACCAAGCGCTCTGATATCTCTGAGCAAAAAAGAAACAGATCGTTTTTGGAAGGCTCAGTTCTCTGTTCTGAGCTCGAAAAGAAAAACACCTATTGATAACACCAATGATATTTGTTGAGCTGTCAAATATAATTGCAAATTTTACACCATTAGGAGGTTCACATTCTGACATTTGTTTTACAAATGCGCTTTGATTGAATCGAGTTTGAAAAGGTAATGCGATCACTTCATCAAACGGTGTGTCAATATACATACATATATGTGTTTTAATATTCTGCTTATTTGACAATCGTATTTGAAAACATGTCCACAATTTAATTGATTCCAAGCAGTGAAAATCGTATGGAAAATCAAGTAAACAGGATTATTTTTATGAACAAAGCGATATTTCAGGGCCATATTTTTAAATATTTCATTAATATTCCGAGTAGGTCCTCATGGGTCTAATCCAAATGTAAAGTGATGTTTGGCATCTTGTTTGACGAATGTGAACTCAAATCGTCTTAATCCGTGAAATCAAACTAATATTTGCCATCCATACATATTTAGTTATGTGAATAGTGAACACCCTTACTGAATTTGTCTGTTTCAATTATTGTGAAGGGTATAGAAAAAGTGTTAACATGTTGTAAGACTGTCTTTAGTATAAATGTTACTAGGCCAGTTGCATCGTGTCGTGAATACCCCTATTGAGTTAATTTAATTTAATGTTGGTAAAAATCAAAGTCATGTAATATGAAATGTAACTATAAGTCCAAAATAAAATCCTACAAAGAAATCTTAAACGATACTTTTTTAAACACACAGTGTACGAGTACCGATTTTCAACCTCTTACACAATTGTTACATATTCGTACACCTCAAATCAAGTCTTAAATCATAAGCGAGTTCCTACAATCTAGTCAAACATTTCGCATATTTAACATTTCAAATGCTTATTCAATTTAAATTTAGATGTATACATTTTATACATAAAACATAATGTCGCTAATCTGCTTCAATGAAAAAAATAAAATCTCCGAGTCCATGAAATAAAGATGCATCACAGACTCGTGTGCCATAAACAAACAAATATTGAATCGTTTTCGTATTCGCTTGTTTTATTTATTTTTCTTTATTCTGTCTCTGTCTGTTTTTTCATTTTATATGACATTGGACATGACTTTAGACTTTTAGTATACCTAACAAATATAAAGCTTTAAAAAATTAGAATCGAAGTCAGCTGTTATAGTTATAGGAAGCTCACTCTCATTATCATTCTCGGCCTTCCTGCTTGGTTTTCACTCTACAATCTCTTGCAATACATGCGTATCACGTCACAATGACTACACAGTTACAGGCAATGAGTATGCGCAAGAAATGATTGCTTCAATCTCGCGTGCGTCGTGATAATGGTCACTATCTAACTATCTTCAAAGAAAATTGACGAGAAGAGCTGATGTTCAGCCATATAACCTTAGAAACAATTACAATTTAAATGTACAATTTTTCACAAATAATAGAACCCAAAATATGTTGTTTTATAAAGGATTACAATAATCTGCCAAATGATGTACAAATCGAAAACAATATGCTAAGATTTAAAAATAAAATATCACAATTTGTCAAACACAACTACTAAGTTATCATAAAACATTGTATATACTTTTATTAATTAAATTATTTTGTACTTTTTTTTGTATTATGTAAGTTGTTTTAAGTATTAAAATTGTAAAATAGCGTTATTAATGCTAAATAAACATCAATCAATCAATCAATCAATCATCCTCGACCTGACATATATGTATACATATATTCATAAGCTATGCCTATTATTTGTGTACATAAAATTGTGTACTTGCAAATGACTGCAGCCAGCTGATCTGATACAGGGTGGGCCGTAAATAAGTGCACTTAAAAAAAAATTATATTAATACAACTGTAGCGCTTTTAAATGAAATATTTATTTTAAATTATACAAAACGAAATGAATTTTTATTTTTTAAAAATTAAATCATCCAAATATTGCCCATTTCGCCTACAGCACTCTTCCAATCTGACTCTGAGATTTTGGAACACTTTTGTCAAAAGTTGCGGAGTGATTAAGCGGATTTCTTCTTCAATGTTCGCTTTTAATTCAGCCGTCGTTGAAGGATTATTAGAGTACACCTTACTCTTGAGGTAGCCCCATAAAAAGAAATCCGGTGGCGTTAAGTCAGGGCTCCTGGGTGGCCAAGCAATATCACCCCTCCTCGATATCAACCTTCGAGGAAACATTTCTCTAACGACCTCCAGAGAGTCGTTACTTGTATGGCAGGTAGCGCCATCTTGTTGGAACCAGGTGTGAATAGTGTAACCACTCGATTCTTGCAGTTTTGGAGCTAAAAAATCTCTAAGCATCGAAACATAACGCTCTGAATTAACAGTAACATTACGCCCGTATCGATCTTCATAAAAATACGGCCCTATGATCCCCCACTTGGCTATTCCGGCCCAAACGGTCACTTTCGGAGAGTGTAACGGTCGTCCATGTTTTAAGCGTGGATTTTCTGTTCCCCAGTATCGACAATTTTGTCGATTAACAAATCCGTTGACATGAAAATGAGCTTCGTCTGAGAAGATAATGTTATTGAAGTGAGGGAATCTCCGTAACATTTCTGTTGCGAAATTGAACCGTGAAACAAAATCGGATTCTTTCAAATCTTGGACAATCTGAATTTTGTAAGGGAATAACTTCAAATCATCCCGTAAAATGCGACGTAAAGTCTTTCTGGGTACTCCCAGGGCCGCAGCGCGTTTCCGTAAAGAGCTTCTTGGATCCTCGCGCACAGAAGCTTGTACGCGTTCAATTGTTTCTGCAGTCCGCCTGGAACGTGGGCGTCCTGTAGGTCGAAGTTTTTGCGTTGATCCCGTTGCCTCGAATGTTACGATCCATTTTTTGATTACATTCGTACTTGGACACTCGGTGATGTTGCGTAATCCAAACTTTACCCGAAAAAGCCGACGAACAGTCACGTATGAGCGATTGTTTTCATAAAAGGCGCGAACGCAGAAAGCGCGCTGCTCTCCCGTGAAGGGACTCATTGCGACTAAAAATTTAGATCTCGAGCTGCAAGGAGATACTATCCCCGCGCGTTTAGGTTATTTCGTTCGGGAGTTAGAGCGAGACAAAAAGTGCACTTATTAACGGCGCACCCTGTATTTTAAATTCAAAATAAAATAATTTATATTTATGTATTGCATGTGCATATTAAGTCAATGCGGAAATTTTGAGTAGATACCTATACATTATATTTTTTGAAAATCTGTTACTTATTTTGGTAATACCAAGGTTTTAATGGAGCCTTAATGGAGTTAAAAAGAAAGGAAGATTGTTTTTTGAAGTATCACTTCCTTAATCTGGTCTCCTGATGGAGAACACATAATAATCCAAAAAGGCAGAATAATCGAACAGTGGTAGGAAATGATATATGTACTGAGGAAATAAGTGGTCTGTTTTTGTTTCAAAGGGAACAAGATGATTTCGCCTAAAAAAAAACTTAATCTGAAAGTAAGAAGTGCAAAAAGCTTGGATGAAATAACTTTAATAAATGATATGCAGTTAATTGAAAGCCAGGAGGGACAAACTTATAATCCATAAGAAAACAGTATTATTAGGGAACAGTTATAGATATCATTGAAATCAATCCGAAAAAATGTTTGAATGTGTTTTGCTTTGATTAGAAATACAAATTATATAATGATAGATCGGAATTCCCACAAAGATTTTTTTTTGAGAAAAGAAGTTTAATTGCGCAGTAATCTTTATTTACTTTTCGCTAAAAATTTATTTTTCTGTTTTCCGGACGGACATTTATTTTCCTCAACAGCTGAAAAAGTGAAACGAATCGTTCCACTAATTTGTGTTCCAATTTCACACAATTCCAATGGCAGATTCCTGTCAGTAAGGCTAAGGCGCCAGTTATAGCTATCATTGATTTTTATCATTGAAAACAAACATTGGAATTTTTTGGCAGGTCGTTTATAGCTATCATTAAAAATGTCTGTCATTGAAAAAAATGTCCTGATTGAAAATCACCAAAAAAATTTACTGACAGAAATCTGTCATTGGAATTGTGTGAAATTGGAACACAAATCAGTTTTACTTTTGAACATAAAAGTATCAGCTGTTCAGGAAAATGAATTTCCGTCCGGAAAATAGAAAAATACATTTTTAGAGACAAATAAGGCGCCAGTTATAGCTATCATTGGTTTTCATCATTGAAAACAAACATTGGAATTTTTTGGCATGTATTTTATAGCTATCATTAAAAATTTCTGTCATTGAAAAAAATTTCCTGATTGAAAGTCAATGAAACATTTTTACTGACAGAAATCTGTCATTGGAATTGTGTGAAATTGGAACACAAATCAGTGAAACGATTCGTTTCACTTTTGAACATAAAAGTATCAGCTGTTCAGGAAAATGAATTTTCGTTCGGAAAATAGAAAAATACATTTTTGGAGAAAAATAAATGCGTAATTACACTTTTTTTTCTCAAAAAAAATTCTTTGTCTGATTTCCGATCGATTTATATTATATAAATTATACACTGTATAATTTTCATTTCTAATCAAAGGGAAACACTGCAAATATCGATTAAAAAATTTTTCCGGATCGATTTCAATGATAGCTATAACTGGCGCCTAAATGCGAAGTACACTTTTTTCTCAAAAAAAAATCTTTGTGTGATTTCCGATCGATTAGTATATAATTTTCATTTCTAATCAAAAGGAAACACCGTCAAATATCGATTCAAAAATTTTTCCGGGGGAGAGTACGATAACTTTGGCGACAAAGTTTAATGACGGATTTGTATAGAACAGCTAAAACCAAGCATTTTTTACTATGGGAAGGGGGGTCTATCTCCCCCCGTTTAGGCGGTAGGGGCAATTTAAAAAAATATGTACATTAAATGGAAAAAAAAATAATTAAAAAATAACGGTAATACTTACAATTAAGTATTATACCTTTTTTTAAAGCCAACATTTTTGTCTATTAGCTTGTTTTTAAATCAAGTCAAAACTATGCATAGTTTTTGAAAAAAATTGTTTTAAACTAAAAATGTATGCAAAAAAAATTAAAAAAAAAGGTTTAAAGTGTAGTTTTTCAAAACTTTCAAATTATTTACTGTTTTTTTTAGAATTCATTGCTCTTATTTGTTTTTGATCAAAAACTGAAAATTAAATGACTTTATGTCTTCTAGTTCTTGAGAAAATTGAAAATTACCAAAAAAAATAATTTAATTAAATTACTTTTTCCTTGCTTAAGTATTAACGTAGTCTTATTTTGATAGTAATAATCGAATATAGATTAAGATATACCTAGGGTAAATTAGTTTTTCTTAAATCCAGCTTATTTAAATGCAAAAGAAACTTTGCATGCACCCCATCTTGCACCCACCGAACCGTGCCCCCTCCCCCCCTTGCACGCACTCCAACTTGCACCCACCCCAAATCCTATAGTGTTACCAAGCAGGGGGGCAGCATGCCCCCCTTACAGATCCCACTGTTGCATACACCCAAATTCGCACACACATTACTGTTGCATACACCCAAACTCGCAACTACCATTGTTACTATCAAAATAAGACCACTCAAGCAAAAAAAAAAAAAAAAGAATTAAATTAAAATAGTAGTTGTGGTTATTTTTAATTTGCATGCACCCCATCTTGCATCCACCAAACCGTGCCCCCTCCCCCCCTTGCACGCACTCCAACGTGCACCCACCCCAAATCCTATAGTGTTCCCGAGCAGGGGGTTGCAGGGGGCAGCATGCCCCCCCTTACAGATCCCACTGTTGCATACACCCAAATTCGCACACACATTACTGTTGCATACACCCAAACTCGCACCTACCATTGTTACTATCAAAATAAGACCACTCAAGCAAAAAAAAAAGAATTAAATTAAAATAGTAGTTGTGGTTATTTTTAATTTTCTCAAAAACTAAAAGACATAAAATCATCTAGTTTTCAGTTTTTGATCAAAAACAAATAAGAGCAATAAATTCTGAAATAAAAACAATGGTAGATAATCTTGAAGTATTGAAAAATTACACTTTAAACCTTTTTAACTTGTTTTACTCAAATTTTGAGTTTAAAATTAAATTTTTCAAAAACTACGCACAGTTTTGACTTGAATTAAAAACTGGCTAATAAAACAGAATGTTGGCTTTAAAAAAATGTATAAAACTTAATTGTAAGTATCACCGTTATTTTTTAATTATTTTTTTCCATTTTAAATAATAATTTTTTTAAATTGCCCCTACCGCCTGAACGGGGGGAGATAGACCCCCCTCCCACCATAGTAAAAAATGCTTGTATTAAGCCCCTCTACCAAAAACCGTTATTATTTCTTGGCGCCAAAGTTATCGTACTCGTTCCTTTTTCCGGATCGATTTCAATGATAGCTATAACTGGCGCCTAAAAATAGCATATTTTTTTCAATGACCGATATTTTTAATGATAGCTATAAACGACATGCCCAAAAAATTCCAATGATTGGTTTTAATGATGAAAACCAATGATAGCTATAATTTGCCTTTTACCAGTAGTTTATTTCTAAACAAAGGTAGCCCTGTGGTATATTGATTGAAAACTTAAAAATAAAATATGTGTTTAGAATTTAAACGACCATTTTTGATTATTCCTAAGATCTTTGAACCCTCCGCCCAATAAGCAGATATGTAAACCAACAATTAAATGAAAGAATAAAAGTGAAAGTTTAGAGTTAAGTTAAGAGATTTATAAATGTAGTTTCCTGTTATATTGGCTTAAGGAAGAGAATACATTTTTTGAGCATATCATAAATGAATATTATGTACATATATGTGCTGGTAACCTAGGAATAAAAAATAAATTAGGTGTCGCAACAGTCCGTTGAGAACTAGAGCCTAGTGATTTACAACTCTCAACCATTCCTGTGTGCGAGTTATGTTGTCAGGGATGGAGGGGCCCTACAGTTTTAACCCTACAATGCATACTGTTCCATATCTGGTACAGATAAAATAAACAAGTCTCCTTATTCTTTAAAGATACATAGCGACATCTATTGACCGAGGGAATATTTTTTACGCCCTTAGCACCGATTTACTAATGACAGATGTATGCACTAGATGGCGTAAGCTATCGATAGATATGGATTTGTACAGAAGTTGAACGATCGATTTGAATTCGTGGTTTACGTAAATTGAAAAATTTAAATAAAATAGTTCTAACAATATTTCTAAGTGGAAAAAATAAGGTTACATAGGAAATAGTGTATACTAAACGAAGGTAAGTTATTTTCTTTGAATTATTACTGTTTTATGTACTAATATACCTACTTATAACGTTCCATATATGGTACACCATGCATTAGTTCACTTTAAATGTGTTGTTTTGGTTGGATTTTACTACAGATAATGGCGAAGAAGGTACTATCTAATGAGATAATTGAGCAGTATTTTGATATACCCTCGGGGAGCGAAGACGGTCTAGACTTTTCCAGTGCGGAAAGTGATGATGACATGGCGAAAATCAGAGAAAACTTGGACCAAATG
Source organism: Eupeodes latifasciatus (assembly GCA_920104205.1). Lineage (NCBI taxonomy): Eukaryota > Metazoa > Arthropoda > Insecta > Diptera > Syrphidae > Eupeodes > Eupeodes latifasciatus. The sequence continues at coordinate 34,560,467 of OV049927.1, forward strand.
ACTGCAGATAGTGCCTCTGAAAATGATATTGAGCTTACCAGAATTTCAGAGCCAAGTACGTCATCACGCCAAAGTAGAAGTTCATTCACTATGCCAGTTACCAGAAATCGGATTTCAAATAAGAGTACGTCTGATAAAAGAAAGAAAAGAAATCTTATTTGAAAAAGAAGTCTTTACAGGCTAACCATTCCCAATTTTCTGGACATACAGTTTTAGAGCCGCCAATCACAACTATCGATACTCCATTGCAATATTTTTTATATTTTTTTGATGATGACCTACTAACCCACATAGTTGAAGAAATGCATAAATTCAGCATCCAAAAAGACCCATCTAAACCGTTCTGTATCACCACATACGAATTAAAAAAGTTTTTAGGTATATGTTTGCTTATGAGCATTGCACCATTACCTAATATACGGATGTACTGGGAATCTGAGTTAGGTATACCTTTAGTAAGAGAGACTATGACCGTGAACCATTTTGAGAAGATAAGACAGTTCCTGCACTTCAACGACAATTCCTTACAAGTACCATCATGTCATCCAGGACATGATCGCCTCTATAAAATAAGGCCAATACTAGAAAGTCTAAAAAAGAAATGCCAGAGTATACCTAAGAGGGAGACTTTATCAGTGGACGAACAGATGTGCGCAACGAAAGCTGCAAATTTCCTACGTCAATATCTTCCCAACAAACCGCACAAATGGGGATATAAGCTTCTCGTGCTATGTGACGATAGAGGCATAGCATACGACTTCGAGATATACTCTGGAATGGAAAATAATTCTGACTTTAGATATGCTAATGAGCCTGACTTGGGTGCAAGTAGTAATATAGTAGTCCGCCTAGCACGAACTATTCCGAGATACCAACAATATAAATTATTTTTCGATAATTACTACACTTCAGCTGAACTTATTTCATTCCTTTCGAAACAAGGTATCCAGTCACTGGGAACGGTCAACAAAGGTCGACTAGGCAAAAATTTGAAAATCCCATCCCTGAAAGACTTGAAGAGTACTAAAACAGAACGGGGCCATTCAGAAGAATGGGTAGCTGATGTAGATGGCACGGAAGTTGGCACAGTGATGTGGTATGATAATAAGCCTGTTGTTTTGTCCTCGTCATTTGTAGGTCAACAGCCCATTGAAAAGGTTAACCGATATTGCAAAAAACAAAAAAAATATATTCAAGTGGATTGTCCTAAAATAGTAAAAATCTATAATCAGCATATGGGGGGAGTTGATTTATTGGACTCCTTTCTTGGGAAGTACAAAATAAAAATGCGCACTAAAAAATGGTATCTACGGTTGTTTTACCATTTTCTAGACATTGCCACCATAAATAGCTGGCTACTGCGCAAGAGGGTGGGAGAACAAAAGAATGAACCAACTTTGATTAAATTAAAAGATTTTAAACTGGAAATAGCTAAAAGTCTTTGTATGTGTGGTCCATCATTACAAAGAAAAAGAGGAAGACCGTCTTCTGCTATAGAAGACGTGATTGAGAAGAAGAATAGAAGAAATGCAGCAATCCTTCCCCCTCGAGATGTCAGATTGGACAAATTTGGTCATCTTCCTATATGGAGCGAGAAGAGACAACGCTGTAAATATCCACAATGCAAGGGAAAAACGTATATATTATGCGAAAAGTGTCGTGTTGAGTTGTGTTTGAACAAAGACAACAATTGTTTTTATAAATTTCATCAATAAGTAGAGCTATTGTTATTATGAAACTAAATATATGATTATTTTCATTGTTCCTAATTAAGAGCTAAATATTAATGTTAATGCATACTGTACCACATATGGAACAGAAATGAAAAAAATAAATATCTTCAAAATTAATAAAGTTTAATTGTTATTTTTATCATTTATTATCTCTAGACACTATTAAAAAACCACAAATATTTTATTGACAATATTTAAAAAAATCATGCATTGTAGGGAAACCGAAACCGAAAGGCTAATTTGAGAAAGCACTTTTCATGACAAGAATTACTCTTGTAGGATTTGTCAACTCCTCACTGGAGGCAGTACGTACAAAAAAACTTTGAGGTTACTCAGGCAGGGATCTAACCCAAGACCTTGGACATGACACCCTTTCGCTAACCAAGTTAGTCTGGAAATTCTAGTCATAAAATGGCTTTACTTTAAAAAAAAATCGGAATTGGATTTTGATGAAAAATACATATGTACATATTTCATTACTTTTGCACACCAAAATAAAAGTTTGTTGGTTTTTGAAAACATGTGAAACTTTACATTGAAATCCGGCTTAAATTGATGATTTGCTTTAGCCTTGAGAATTCAATTTATTTTGTCTTTAAAAAGAAAAGTGAAGAGTAAGCATAATTTTGTTCGAAGACATTAAATTGTTCTTTTTGTTTCCCATTTGAGAAAAGAATGAAATACCTGTCTTTTCTCGACATATAAGAGGATGTAAGTAAACTTAAGGATGTGAGAATTGCTCATGCATTAATTTAACATTATTACATACTAGCTTTTTACCCGCGGCTTCGCCCGCAGTGGAGAAATTAAATAAGTATGAGAGATAAAGGGTAAGGGTATAATAATAGAAATGAGTCAATATAATAACTAAATTTTATTGCTTGGCTGAGATCAAAAATGTTTAAAAATTACTACAGACAATGAAGTTTCAACACCTTAATATATGCTTATTGAAATGCAACAACAAATGTTAAAATATATTTCACCGTAACAAAAATAAATAATTCTGAATTCTAACAATTTAAAAAAATAAAATACAAAGTATTAATTTAAGATATTTTTATAAACAATGTTATAAGTTTTCCCGTCCGGTGCAAATATGTGTAAATTCCGGGCATTAGATACACGTGAACAGGCTACATAAAGTTGACCATGAGAGAAGCATGGGTTTTCTAAATGCACTCCTGCTACCTGTAATGTTTGTCCTTGTGCCTTGTTTATAGTAACAGCAAAGCTAAGCTTGACGGGAAACTGAACCCTTTTAAATTGGAATGGAAGGCCAGTGGGAATAATTGGTATCCGAGGTATTATAACACTATTTCCCTTACCGACACCTGTTAAAATAGTAGCACCAAGTATGTTCTGTCCCAATTTTGTTATCCGAAGCTTTGTTCCATTACATAGCCGAGGAGCATCTAGATTTCGCATAAGCATTATTGGTACATTTAGTTTCAATTGAATTTTATGTGACGGTACACCCGATAGTTCAAGTGAATTTAAAAACTCCACAGGATATGAAGTACTTAGTTCCGTATCCATAACTGTATCCATTGACAAATATTCCTTCATTTCTCCTTGAACCTCGTTTAAAATGTCAGTGTTGATCCTATTTACAATTTCATTTCTTGGTGCTAATATTGCTCTTGCACACATTTTGTTTCAATTCCGGAAAAACATTAGCAATGAGATTCACATCACTTTCTACTAAATTACAAAATTCTCTTGACAGTGATATGTAGCCTTCAGCGTCAAAACAATTTTCTTATTTTTCGTAAAATTTTTTTATTTTTTTTTTAATAAAAAGTATCCTATGTTACTTCTAATACCTTCAAGAGTTTATGTGCAAAGTTTCATGATGATCGGTTAAGTAGTTTTTGCGTGAAAGCGTAACAAACAAACTTACATTCGCATTTATAATATTAGTATGATTCATAGCTTATTTTTCAATTTTCTTGTGAATAAATGTGTGTTTCGATAAATAATAAGAAATGTTTGTAGATAAACAATTTTGTTTTACTTTCATAAAGCTTATTGCACGAACAAATAAAACATAAGATGTCCTATCTTGTAGTTTAATAATGTTAAATCTTCTATTTGATTAAAATATGAAAATCTACTGAAATCTGGTTGGAACTAAGAAGGAAAATTCTCAGGAGTAAATATGAACCAACAGAAAACGGGAAAACTATAGGAAACAGGTGTCTCTGAGGAATATCTTTAGGAGTTTTTGGCTCACAATTGTTGCTCCAATATAATCAGAAACAAAACTTTTGGTAGTTGGATAGCTGAATTACAAAATATGTACGCATGCCGTCATTTTTTAAAACATTGTTTTTTAATAAATTTTATTATTAGATATGTCTTAATGTGTGAGCATTAATCAAGAGAAAAATAACAAACAGAAAAAAGATGTAAAACTTGATTTAAAACAAATAGTTGCCTATAAGTTTAGGCAATAGAAACATTTGACATTTGACACCACAGAGTGTGCAACAACGACAAGCAAAGTTGCTTAGTTTCCATGTACGAGTAATTTAATGTTCGATTCCGTGCATATTATCAACCTTAACATGCGCCTGCATTTTATACCTACATATGTATGTATATCTACGTATGTATATACGCCTCGTACATTAAAAAGATTTTTATTTCTCATGTATAGAGATATTTGAGACTATATGTATACGTACGTAGAATTGTAGATACCTACATTATTTTTATGACACAAAATGTTAAGACCTTGACTTACTTTAAATAAATGTACATACGTACATACGAGTATATGTATGTAGTTTTGAATCTACCTTGAAATACTTTCCTTTTCCTTTTATAGATAGATATATGTATATCAATCCCTTTTTGTGTGTGTCTTCTAAAAAATATAGGGTGAAAGAGATGTTCCTTCAATTTATTTTGACTTGAGAATTAAGCTTTCGCTTCTGAATATTCTTCATTATATCTTTTAAAGACATAGGGTACCCTTTTTATCTAAGAAGTTATGAACCAATTTATAACCCTGAAAGATAAAGAACCTTATGTACATACATACATGATGTGTGTCTGCGTACTTCTGCATTTGCGTAATAACAAAAAAAATCAAAAACTCATATTTGACCTAGTAATAGTCAGTATTTAATGTTTTACACATACATATGTATGTATCTATAAAAACCTAGCATGTATCATAGATAGTTACCTACTTATATTTTATACATCTAATTCAATATCTATATCTGAGCCAATTTGTCAAATCGTTTACAATTGAAAAATCCTGCGAAAAGCTTTGAGAAAACTTGTAAGCCAAACTAACGAACCGAGAATACTGATAAAAGGCAGGAGAATAGGTATGCCATACAATGTTACAATACATCATAAGCGCTTCATATGCTCTGCTCAGCTCAGCTCAAGCACCACAATACTTATTAAATTGGATGAATTATGATTCTAATGACTGACTAGCTAATTGACTGAATGTTTTTTTAAAATGTATTTATATTTTTGCTATAGAAATTTCAAAACCATCTGTGGTCTTATAGATCTAAACAAAAATATACGTTGGTAAGTATAAAAAATAAAATAATAAAGTAACTAAGATTGGGATAGATTGATGGTGTGGGTTTCACTTCGTTTGCCCTCGGCCTTATAGTTAGTTTGTCGTTTTGTGGTAGTGTTCGTAAGCCAATTAAGGGATGGTTTCAAATGTCTAATAATAAACTTCTGTATGGCTAAAAAGTTGGATGTGTTTGCTGCTTTTTGATTCCAGTTTATTTGATGGCAAGTTACCTTGAATTTTTGGAAACATTTGTAGGCGTTTAAAGGGAAGGATTGCAGGCTATCCCCATTTATATATTCAGAATAAATTTTTCTTATTAAAAATAAAAAGTTATGAAACTTACTTTGCCCACCAGAGACTCCTTCGTCGATACTTCCAACATCCGACATGGCGTCAAGCGAGTAGTTTTTTAAACAGTTTTTGGAAGTTTATATTTAATAGTTACTTTTTGAGGTAACAAAAATATATTCCTTTTCTTCAATTAATTGGTTGTATGTATATACATAGGTAGGTATATTAAAGTCCTATATCTATACCCTTTATCACTGTGCCTGGGTCAACCCAATTCTATTTATCTACCTATATATCTTGGGTATTTTCAATTCTTGGTGGGGTTGTTGTAATGTTGATTTTCTTTTTGCAGATAAGGGTTATAAAAAATGAAAATATAAGATGCACTAAATTTTTTCCAAATTTTAATTTTCTCTAGAATTTGTTGTTTCTTTTGCTTAAGGAACCGATGAAAATTAATATTAAAGTATTCGACCGTGATGTCGTTATTTCGTTAACAATATTCCGTATATATTTTGTGTTAACTTTTTAAAGTAGGTACGAGTATCGTATTCAAAATGTCTGTAAAGTTGAATTTGCTTACTTTTTTTAAGTTTAAGGTTTTTGTTAAGTTGTTTCTTAATATGATTTCGTGTATGTAGGTATTAGGTACAATGACAAATCACTGTCAATATCAAATCAATCAACAAATACAACAATAACAACACAGAACGGAGCTGATTTTAACGTCGCTCTGGTTTTCACAACTGCACTCAAAGCAAATTCATCAGCATCACATTGAGCAAAGGAATAGCATCAACATTTACAGATTAATAGTAAATGGCAAAAACACAACACGTACCGCAACCGTCCGACCGTCCGTCCGTCTGTCTCTCGCTTGTCCGTTAGTTTGTTTCGCTTCCTTCTATTTACCGTACCGTACCGACCGACTGACTCACTTAAATTTTCAATAACAACCAAGAGCTACTGCTGGCTGCGTCCACAAACCATGACCACGAACATGAACACGAAGACGAGTCGACACTTGTTCTTGCTCTTTCACTGCGCTGCGCCAGGCCAGGGCTTTTTCGTTAGTTCTCGAATCTCGACTTCTCACTCTTTTTTGTTAGTTAATTTCTCATGTTTAGGTCTTAGGGTTTCAGCTCCTAAATAGAAAAAAATGTATCTCGCACTCGACTGTCGTGTCGACTTAACGTAGACTTCTGCCTGTGCTGTGCCTTGCCTGCCTCACTGCATGTGCCCGATCGTTTTGCTTCGTTCGTCTCGCGAGCGTACTTGCACTATCTTACACTAACATAACAAACAGCCATATAAAGCTCTCCAATTTCTGTTCTTTTTATTTTATTTCCTTTCCCTTAAAACATGAGAGTGGGACGTAAAGTTGCAACTTGCAAACTTAATTTATAAATGTTGGCCCTGAGAATTTTCTTACTTTATTAGGTATATACGTTTATAAATTTTTTGATAGAAATAATTGCTTTAAAGCTTCAAAGGTACAAACTATATTTTATTTTGAAAATTTAATAAAAATTTTAAAATCTTTAATTTAGGTACACATTTGATTATTTTTTATTGCATTTCGTTTTCGTATGGGTGTGATATAGCAAATCGAACAGTCAGTCGCAGAAGCTTTTTCCACTTTTGCAATATATTTAATTCCGCTCCGTCTCAAAGTTTTATTTTACAATAAGCTTTTTAAACAAAGAAGTGAAGCAGGGACATCGAGAAAGAACTAATAGAGAGAACCAACTTCGACGGTTGCTCTCTTTTTGCCTACAAGCTGTGATTTGGTCACCAACTTGCATATGTATTAACTCCATATAAAAAAATGTGGGGAACACATACTTATGCAAGTTTGTGCACATACTCACCACGAGAGAGAAAAAACTTTTCTCTCTGCTCCCAACCTTTTAAAAATGGCGACCACCATCGAAAAATGGCGGATGTAGTCAGCTGTTCAGAGGTGTTCAAAGAAAATTCAAAATTGTGTATGAACAACTTTTTGGTACTCCCATTGTCAGAGAGAAAAAACTAAATGAGAGAACCAAATTTCCTCGTCTCCGTCACTTCGATACCTCTTACTCTCATTTTTTATAGCGTGTTGAATTCGTATCGGTGTGTACATGTGTTCACCTCAGAGATTGACATATTTGACATTTCTCGAATGCCGAATTAGAAAACAAAACAATTTAGCATCGTCTTTTTGAGTGGACGTATTTATAATTCTAAAAAAATATCAGACTGTTCTCTTTAAACTAAAAATTGCATTAAAAATAAATATAATTAGTATAGCTAGAATATATATATTTATGGGTGTGTACCTCCTAGAATTTAAGAAGGTAATTTGTGTAAACAAAAAGAAACAAAACAATTTCTTTAATATTTTAACCTATTATTTAACTATAATTGAATGCAATAAACTAACACTCTTTTTCGTTGTGTATAGCACTGTAAATGAACACAATAAAAGGAGGATACATTTGTATTAACAACAAAAAATGAAAAGGAGCAGGAACAAAGGCAGCACCCAGCACACATCACCACTCAGGCTAGGCGGCCTAGGAGGTAACAAATTTAGTTTTCCTTTGTATTGTATTACCATATAATCTTCTTCTTCTTCGAAAGGAGCAACATCTTCAGTTTCAGCTGAGAAGAAGAGGAAAAATAAATACCTATAATAAGAAACAAAATGACAAAACGAGTTAAAAATCAAGTGTGGGATATTGTTGGAACAGCGACTAGTGGTGCTGGGAATAGCAATGGTGCATCAACGTCCGGCGCAGTTGGAGGTGGTGGTGCAGCAGTTGCAGCTTCAAGCGGTGCAGTTGAGCTTTTGCAAGAGTCACTTAACGATGTCTTTTCGCTGCTTCATCTGTATGGAAAAGTTGCAAGATGCACATTTCTGTCCGCATTGCTCAAAACTTTGTTGCTGTTTGTGTATATCGCGTTGGATGACTGAACAACGTCGCCAATATCCGCATTGCAGAGTTGCTTTGGTAAATTAGCGATGGCTGGAGGATGTTGCCTAGCAAATTGAAAACCTTCAGTAGATTTGTTCAAATATTGGGACCAGGAATGGCTTGATTCAGGGTAAAGACTTGTTGGACTTGCAAATGTTGAATTTATCATCAATGTGCATTGTAGTGTGGAGCTCATTCGGGATATACATTTAAGCAGTTAGGTAAGTTTAACACTTTTTCAAAACCCTTTTGAAGTTTTGCATTGAAAACTATCTTTAATTTTAGAACTAGTTTATGAGACACATATAACCAGGTTAAGGAAGAAGTTACTTAACTTCGAGAACGCAATGTCCAAAGTGTCGAACACAATGTCAAAACCGTACGCAAAGCGAAAGATGAAAAAGTACGAGAAATACGAAATGCCGTCAAACTCATGGACAGCAGACTAGATTCCCAATTGAAAGTGAAATTGGTCACGCTGATGCGCCAGAAGAACTCACTCAGCCAAGAGACTGAACAGCTAGAGCATCTTTTACAAGAAATCGAACAACAAATGACAATATGTTCGAAATTACAACTTGTAATGAAATGACCAGACCTCTTGAAAATGATTCGATTAAGCCACATCACTGCTCCAGTACCTGCTGATTTTCACAGTGAAATTGTTCCTGATACTGGCAACTTATTTCCAGCGGTGTTGTGATCAACAGTATTACATAAGTCAATTGTTGAAAAGACAAAAAGAACTTGTTGCGGAGAATAATATTCTTCGTGAGAAGGCAACCAACGAAGAAGCAAGCAGTGGTGGTGATCAAGTTGTCAATTTAGACGAAGAGGCAGATAAGCATCAAGAGGCAAGTCAAAGTTCAGTGAATAATGCAACCGAAGACACAAACAGTCAGGGATTTAAATCGTTGACAGGCTTACATTCTGGAAATAGCAGCACCAGTCGACCTAGTGAAACCGAAAAAAGTAATGAGAAGACAAGTGGCAGTGATATTCAGCAAAGTGGTAAGTTTTTTAACAATAGTTGGGAAGGTGTGAATAAAATAAGGTAAATCAAAAATCAAGAAATCAAAAACAAAAGATAGATATGAGAAAACTTTCTCATTACTAAAATACTATAATTTGTTAACTTTATAAAATATTGTTATTCATATAGTTTATGTTTTATTTTTAAAAATTATACAAATACCTAAATATTTTTGTTTATAATAAAATTGTTAACATTGTGTTTTCTTTGTCTGTCCTTTAGATTCATTACTTAAAGAATATCGCAAGAGTAGGCCATCATTGTGGCCATCAAGCGTCAAGGAATCAACTGAAACACCATCTTATCGCTGGGAAAATACGGATGTAAGTATTAAAAGTCGATTTAACTTTGTATATCATAAAGTTTGTATTTTACATAAACATAAGAGTAATTTTATATCATTTATCAATTTATTTATTTATTTTTGTGCATTCGTTTATATCCATGTCATTCTGTTTACGTTTGTTCGTTCGTTAATGTAATTTCGGTTAAGTATGTCAAATGGTTTTGTTGCTTTTGATTTGGATTTGAGACATTTTTAGAAAAAGCGTCTTATTGTTTTAGTTTTTTTTTTTTTGGAAATTAGGAATTTATAGCTAAAAAGACTGAACTGAAAATGTTTTTTTTTTTAAATTTTTATAATCTAAAAACAAATAGTATCAAAATGTGTAAGCTGCATGTATGTTGTAAATTGTGTTAGAAGTGTGTAATAGCTAAAATTTGAACAACAAAACAAAATTGTGTTTAGGAAGCAGAACATTTTCCAAACAAATATATAAGTGCATATAGATTTTAAGCAATTGTATATCCGATGTTATGATATCATAATTTTATTTTATTTCTTATTATTATGCTCAAAGTATTTATAAATAATGATTAATGCTTTTCTTGTTTCTCCATGCCCTCAAAGTACCGTTACTTACAGGTCTTCTGAGGCGCTGTTATCAATGCAGATCAAGAGGAGAACTAGGAAGCTACAAGGATCCATATACTTTTAATGCAACAGATGCTGAAAATGAACCCGGTATTTCAGTTATACCTTGTACATTTGATTGGTGCGGAAAAGTAATTGAAGGTGGAGGAGCCCATGCAGTTGATGGTAATTTAAAACTATTCTATATCCTATATCCTATTTTTTTTACTCATAATATAATATAACATTTCTATTTATAGATTATGGTAAAGCACATCAGAGAATGTGTGTTCAACGTGATCCTGTCACAGTGAAGATCGATGTGCCTATACAGTTTATAATTACAAAAAAGTCTATATGTGCTTCTGTCAAGGTAATCTTTGTAATTCATCCAATAAACTCAAATCCACAACCACTACAACTCTAATCAACATTTATTGGCTGCTATTTGAAAAGAATACTATTTTCTTCTTTTTAATTTTGTTTTATTATTTTTAAACTATGTATACAAGTATAAGTAATTTAATTTTTATAAATGCGTACACATATTTTTTTATGATAATTTTGACTTTTTCAAAAAAAAAAAAAACAAGAAACGGAAAGAAAAGAAAAACTTTAAATAAAAAAGAAAGAAAAAACGAAACAATTTCTCATTCCAATTTTGTACATTTTGCTTTGTTGTTGAAGTTCTTTGCGACGAACATTTTCTGATGCAAGTTTGTGTCCAATTCACGACATTGTCCACGTAGAGTAACTGTGTTGATTTCGAATTTGGCTATAATACAAAAAATAATAAATTGCAATAACAAAATGTAAACACAGTTGGTAAACAAGAGAGTGTAACTCACCATTGTCTTCAAGCTTAGTATGGTAGTGCAATCTGGAGCATGGTGGACATTGAGCAGGGATTGTTTTGATATTCATATCTTTGTGACAAGTTTCGTGGTAATTCCATGAGCATTCTGTGATACAAAACAAAAACAAAATTAAGATTAATTTAAAAGAGGTGTTGAAATGTTGGCAATAAAATAATATTAGATTTTAATAATATCTGTTTGTTTTATTTATTTTAAACAAGATTTACAAAGTTACGTGAAGTTTTCATGCTTTTCCACACCACCTTCAAGACAAATTTCTTTGCTATTGAGGTAGCATGAAGGCGCGTTAACCGATTTTTTTCTTAAATGGTGTTCGGTTTCCCCAGTAGGCCTATTGCACACCATATGCTAAAAATAAAAAAATATTAATATCACAAAAGACAAACAATAATATCACAGAAAAAGCTTTGAGGTAAAATTAAAATTAGCGAAGAAAAAGAGCGAAGTGAATATATATGCAAGTAGGTAACTCACAAATGGGATACTGTTAACATTTTATTCCTAAAACTTTTATCATCTAGCTGTCTATTATAAAACTTTAGTAAAAAGTAAATACGGATTCTAAGGAAATATCGAAGAAGGAAAAACTCATCTAGATTTTCACAACATTGAAAGTGTTTGACATTATTCAACTCATTAAAAAGGATGTTTACTAAGCCTTTTTGGTGGCAGTGCTTAGGAAATAAAGGTATAAACATTTTTTCTAGGATTTCTATGTAATTTATAAATTGTTGAGGTGGTGAAACTAAATTGCACTTGTCGTACTGTTTAAGTGTTGTAAAGTGAGAAGTAGGGTTATTGCTTGATGAAACGGTAGGAAGATCTAAGTTGCAATTATGGTTCTGGTGACATTTTCTATACAGCCATCCACAGACATAGTGGAAACTGTTCTGTTTCAAAAAGCTAGATATATCAATGTTCAGTGCAGTGGTTTCATTGAAAAAGGGAATAGCTGTTGACGTTTCCGGAAGCCATGAAACATTTTGAACCAAAGCATGATTTTCTAAAGCTGTAATTTTTTCCACTTCGATCATCTCACAATTGCCAGCCCTTACAATTTGAAGGTATTGTATTCCCCAAAGCTTTTGGAATGCGCTTTGGAATTGTGAGGCTGTGGGCCTGCTGTTATTGCCCAATGAACTTCTTGTCTTTCCAAAAAAGAGTTCAAGGCAATCCTGGTTGAGGTGTCTAGTTAAAATGTATTTAAAGTGAAATTGTTTTAAATGCTGCCATAAGGAAAAAAGTGAAGATATATTTAACAGCCAACTGTAAATAAAATTGAACTTATTTGTTATGTCTATACCTTCGTAGTTTTTAACTCGAATTGATTTCAAAAAAACTCGCGCCCGACCTAAAAACTCTTCCTGCTCCTGGCTTTGTTGAAACCCTTTCTTCATATTTTGAGGCTGTCTTACTTTTGAAGTGTTGAATAAGTCAAACAGTTGATCAAACATTAAGACGAACTCGGCTGTATTGGTTACTGTTTTGCTTTCAGTTCCGGAGTTGGCAAAAGTCATAAGAGCTGCATATACTGTGTGGCTCAAAACTTGGGTAGCACCACAGACTTTCATTTTGTAAAAATTGTTAGGCTCAATGTGTCTGTTGGTTAATTTAGGGGCTAATCTAATGCTATTTTTGGAATCAGCTTCATACAAATTTTTTATGTCTGTCCAAGAAGCTGTTTTGGACTTTTCAAAACCTATGTTATGTGAAAAAAGACAGTTTCTTGTACTTTTTAGAACATGTGGGGGATCAAAGAAAGCAAAAATTTTTTGGTCATTAACTTTAAAATAGGGTTTAGAAGGATTTATGCCTAGTTTTTTAAAAAGATTTACAAAATTGGAGCCTTGGTCACAAACAAAGTGAACTGGAACCAGACCACTTTCTTGAAGCGCAGATATTGCTTGCTCTACCAACTTTTTAAGCATATCACTTTTGCAAGAGGATTTTACAAAGTAGTACGCGATCTCATGAGTCCAATGAACTGCAGCTCCTTGAGCCTTGATTACGACTACGTTTGTAGCGGGAAACTGAGAACGATGCTCCCCTTCACCGTAATCTTCAAGACCAATGATTGTATCGGTTCGTCTATTGTAGTCTAGATGCGCTTTTAATGACATCTCGTCAATGACAACCGAGCAAAATTTATACATTTCAGGATATTGATTGATCTTGAGCTCTAGGCTTTTAACGTTAAATTTAACGTTACCTGGAGCTTTCGGCCAATCAAAAATGAAATTTTTTAGTGTTGAAATGGAAGGAAGAGATAAAATTGGGCGAAGAAATCTATAACAGGTAGGTGATACAAAGTATATAGAAAGTGAAAACACTTTAACAGCTTTGTCGTACCTTTTCCCTGTACCTACTTTTTTTAAATTATTCAAACTATTTTCAACAATTTTTTGCACTTCATTTGGCATTTTGTTGTAAGATTTCGCTCGAACTTCTTCGATGTTTTGAAGTTGTTCTATTTGAGCTTTCAACTCTGAAATTTCGAAATCTTTGCCACGAATTGTTTCTTCGTGCTCTTTTTGCATAATTTTAATTTTATCCTCAGCAGCTTTTAACTGTTCTATAAGTTTCATTTTTTTTGGTGTTTTATTCCTTAAATACTCACATGTTTGAGTTTGAGTGCTGTTGAACGAAATTTCATCTTCTTCTATTAGACCTGAATCTTCAAAGTGTCTTTCTCCACCAAAAGCTTCAGTCGGCTCAACTGAAGCTTCCGGTGAATAAACTATTAAAGAACCATCGGATTCATGCCTAACGAAGGAATCCATTTGTTCAACACTCAGGTTGGGCACAGACCATGAGTTTAATCTTTTTCTAGTACTTCCAGCAAACATGATGTCCGAAAAGTGCCTTTCGCAAACTCGTTCGTTTTTCGGAAGTTCTTGGAGGTTTAAATTTAACCTCCAAATTTCCCTACTAATGATTGAAAAATAATATTAGAATTTAAAAAAAAAAAACGTTTATTTAAAAGTTTATGTTTTTAAAATTTCTTAAACAAATTCAATAGAAATTTTTGAAAATTTACACGAATTGAAAATTTTGACATTTCTCGACGTTTCAAGGTCCCTCGAATCGAAATAAAATATTTTTAGAGAGTTGCCTGTGTGTACATACATACATATTAAAATCCAACAGTCAGTTTTTTGATAAAAAAATAATTAAAATCTACAAAAAATAGTACGCAAATAATACTAAAATTGGTAAAAATTGGTTTTTGACGAGATTTTATCTCGTTTACGGAAATAGATTTTGAAATCAAACTATTTAATCATATGCAAACATTGGTACATTTGCTCTTTTTTCTGTTTCCAACAGCTTGTTTATTAACATTGGTTGCGTATATAACTTCTCAACAGGTTAAGTTAAAATTTTTAATATTTTTTGTATTTTCACTATGTATATCTAGTTGGTTTTCTGTGTCACATGACAGGAAGTCAATGGATCATGGCAAATTGAAATTAAAACTGGTGCATCAAATTGGTTCTTTGCTTCAAAGATCTGTTACCCAACTAGCTGCTTTTGTTTTGCATTTTGTTTCAAAAAAAAAGTAAAATGTACGTATTTTAATTGTAATACAAATATTAGACATATCTGTGAATTTTTGTATTATTTGTCTTTCTTTGCGCTAACCCTATAACTATGCATCATATTATATACTCATACAAATGCACTTTTCTAAAACCACTTCTCCTATTTCGATACTTATTACAGAGTTTTTAAGCTTCAATTTAAATATTCTTCAAAAAGTTTTTCAAATTAAAAGGAAAATTTCGAAAATTTTCCAACTAAATGGTGTTCCACCATTTTCATAAAACATTCATATGAGTCAGAACAAATATTTAAAAAAAATTCTTAGAAAACTAATTTCGGCATTTTTAATTTTTCAACCAAACGCCGAAATTAGTTTTTATGACAATTTTTCGGGATCTTAGTTCAATTTGAAAATGGTTTCCAAAAACACTTTAAAGACTTCAAACGAAACTCAGAAAGGTTTCCATTATCCAAATGAAGAAAGTCTTTTGAAAATGCCAGCTTGGTATATCCAACAACTTCAAGAATTTCATATGATTTTTTTATGAAATTCTTGAAGTTGTTGGATATACCAAGCTGGCATTTGCAAATGATTTGCTTCTTTTTGTTGATTCCAACGGTTCCGAGTATTGATTTGAGTCTTCTGGGTGGTAATTAAAACAATTTTGAAAAAAAACCAAAATTGAAAAAAAAAATCGTATCCAGCTACTTTCAAGAATTTCATGAAAAAATTATATGAAATTCTTGAAGTTGTTGGATATACCAAGCTGGCATTTGCAAATGATTTGCTTCTTTTTGTTGATTCCAACGGTTCCGAGTATTGATTTGAGTCTTCTGGGTGGTAATTAAAACAATTTTGAAAAAAAAAACAAAATTGAAAAAAAAATCATATCCAGCTACTTTCAAGAATTTCACGAAAAAATCATATGAAATTCTTGAAGTTGTTGGATATACCAAGCTGGCATTTGCAAATGATTTGCTTCTTTTTGTTGATTCCAACGGTTCCGAGTATTGATTTGAGTCTTCTGGGTGGTAATTAAAACAATTTTGAAAAAAAAAACAAAATTGAAAAAAAAATCGTATCCAGCTACTTTCAAGAATTTCACGAAAAAATCATATGAAATTCTTGAAGTTCTTGGATATACCAAGCTGGCATTTGCAAATGATTTGCTTCTTTTTGTTGATTCCAACGGTTCCGAGTATTGATTTGAGTCTTCTGGGTGGTAATTAAAACAATTTTGAAAAAAAAACAAAATTGAAAAAAAAATCGTATCCAGCTACTTTCAAGAATTTCATGAAAAAATCATATGAAATTCTTGAACTTGTAGAATATACCAAGCTGGCATTTGCAAATGACCCGCTTCTTTTGGATGATTAAAACGCTTCTGAGTCTTAATTTAAAACCCTAACGTGGTATTTGAATCTATTTTAAATTTTAGCAGAAATTACAAAAAAATTCCATAAAAGAATAGTTTAGTCATTTCGTATACAATCCTTGAGCATGAGGAAACTATTTTCATATGTTTTTTTTGAAATATTTGTTGAAATTAAAAATTGATTTTGAAATTCAGCAAAACACTTAATTTGTGACTCAGAAGCGTTTGAATTATCCAAATCGAAAGTACTTTTCGAGGATCTAATTCTACTTCTAAAACAGGATAAAACTTACCTTTCATCTTCGTCTGGAACCTTAAATGTTGTTTGGAAGTCAGTGCAATTCAATGCACATTCTCTTTTTCTTCTTTTTGATTGTTGATGGCTCATTTTTATATTAGTTCACTTCACTGTACACTTTATTTGTTTGAATAATTGATAAAACCCGTAAATTAAACACTTTTACTCAAAAACTCAAAATTAATTCTAGCAAAAAAATTTCGTTTGTCAATAAATTACGGTAAACGTTATAACGGTAGACCGTGGTGAATTTGTTTTTCCCTTCTCTTTCTCTGAGTTAGAGATAGATGGCATTAACAACCAAAACAAGAAAGGATGTGTTCAGAAAGAGTGTAACAATTTTAAAGTTTTTTAGACTAGACTTTATTTGTAAATGTATGAACGAGTACATGTTTTTTTATAAATGAATGTTATGTTTATTTCAATAGTAATACCTTAACTATTAACTTAACTACTGTATTATCTAAAATATACTGCATTGAATTATTTTACATTGAATTATAAAAGGCGAAAATAATAAAGTTCTAGGTATAGTTTACCGGAAATATTTATATAAAATATCCATATCTTCTGCAATTGCGGTATCAATCGATATTTTCTGGAACCTAGTGTTAACGTAACATTTATTTGTCATGAATTACTTTTTCAACTTTTTTATACACCATAAAAATCAATTATACAATTTGGCTGTGATAATAATTACTTGAACACAGCATTTTCTATGTTTATAGTTATTCAGGTTTAGCCCAAACATCTATGAATAAGCCACAATGCACTTTCAGAAAAACTGTAGTTAGAACTTTCCCTCATTGATTTTTCCTTGTCGCTATATAACTGAAAGATAAGATATAAATAGTTAGAACTGGAAAACTTATAAAAAATTTGGTTGAAGAACAAATTTGTATATTCTTTTCACAAAACCACTGAACTAGCGAGAATACAAATATTTTTACTTTTGTACAAAAGTACTTTTCGGCTTATGCAGTTAAGCCTTTAAAAGCAACACACTACCTTAGGGGAAAGCAGTAAGAATAGCTTATCACCTATTCACAAATCTTATGCAATGAAAATTATCAACAGAAGTAACAAGTTGACGGTCTTTTTATTTAGTGTCTACCTAAATCACTTATTTTCGGCATATTGGAAATGTCGTGAGTAATGTAAAGAAAATAAACAACGAGTACACACAAATAAAATAGGAATGGAAAAAGGAGATGAGTATATAAAAATGTTTTCAATGTTCCATGATTACATTCTGTAACTCTTGTTTTCAATGTTCCTGCAACTCTCACATCGACAAAATTAAGTCGATTAACTCTGAAAATTGAAACAAATCTGAGTTTTTTTGCATCTTTCAACGGTCTGAGCGAAAATTAAACGCATAAACGCAGCTAATAATACAACTAATTGTTGTAGTGCTTTCAGAGTTTTATGTTTCTAGGTCCTAATTCTCATTGGACTGTTGCACCACATAATTTATTTTACTTACTTAATGATTAAAACTGGCTTCAAATAACTAACTAATATTTATCTAAATGCGTAATTTAGAATTATTTCTAAATCTTCATTGTTCTGGCACCTAACAAGAGTAATTAATTTCACTTCATATTCGAATGATATTACTCTCAAACGAACACAATGAGAGTACCATAAAGTTGTTCATACACAATTTTGAATTTTCTTTGAACACCTCTGAACAGCTGACTACATCCTCCATTTTTCAAAGGTGGTCGCCATTTTTAAAAGGTGGTGAGCAGAGAGAAAAGAGAGAAAAGTTTTTTCTCTCTCGTGGTGAGTATGTGCACAAACTTGCATAAGTATGTGTTCCCCACATTTTTTTTATATGGAGTTAACACATATGCAAGTTGGTGGCAAAATCACAGCTTGTAGGCCAAAAGAGAGCAACCGTCGAAGTTGGTTCTCTCTATTAGTTCTTTCTCAATGCCATTGGGTTCGTTTGAGCATCGAGAAAGAACTAATAGAGAGAACCAACTTCGACGGTTTTTCTCTTTTTGCCTACAAGCTATGATTTGGCCACCAACTTGCATATGTAGTAACTCCATATAAAAAAAATGTGGGGAACAAATCCTTATGCAAGTTTGTGCACATACTCACCACGAAAGAGAAAAAACTTTTATCTCTTTTCTCTCTGCTCACCACCTTTTAAAAATGGCGACCACCTTTGAAAAATGGCGGATGTAGTCAGCTGTTGAGAGGTGTTCAAAGAAAATTCAAAATTGTGTATGAACAACTTTTCGGTACTCTCATTGTGTTCGTTTGATATGAATATCATTCGAATATGAAGTGAAATTAATTACTCTTGTTAGGTGCCAGAACAATGAAGATTTAGAAACAATTCTAAATTACGCATTTAGATAAGTATTAGTTAGTTATTTGAAGCCAGTTTTAATCATTAAGTAGGTAAAACAAATTAGGTGGTGCAACAGTCCAATGAGAATTAGGACCTAGAAACATAAAACTCTGAAAGCACTACAACTATTATTTGTATTATTAGCTACGTTTATGCGTTTAATTTTCGCTCAGACCGTTGAAAGATGCAAAAAAAACTGAGATTTGTTTCAATTTTCAGAGTTTATCGACTTAATTTTGTCGATGCGAGAGTTGCAGGAACATTGAAAACGAGAGTTACAGAATGTAAACATGGAACATTGAAAACATTTTTATATACTCATCTCTTTTTTCCATTCCTATTTTATTTGTGTGTACTCGTTGTTTATTTCCTTTACATTACTCACGACATTTCCAAAATCCTGAAAATAAGTGATTTAAGTAGACACTAAATAAAAAGACCGTCAATTTGTTACTTCTGTTACCAATTTTCATTGCATAAGATTTGTGAATAGGTGATAAGCTATTCTTACTGCCTTCCACTAAGCTAGTGTGTTGCTTTTAAAGGCTTAACTACATAAGCTGGGTCAGTGGTTTTGTGAAAAGAATATACAAATTTGTTCTTCAACCAAAATTTAAGTCTTATGCATCATTTTTATAAATTTTCCAGTTCTAAATATTTATATCTTATCTTTCAGTTATATAGCGACAAGGAAAAATCTGTGAGGGAAAGTTCTAACTACAGTTTTTCTGAAAGTGCATTGTGGCTTATTCATAGATGTTTGCTAAACGTTTTAGGCTATTCATAAATAAATGCAAATCAAAGTTAAGGGCTAAACCTGAATAACTATAAACAATGAAAATGCTGTGTTCAAGTAGTTATTATCGCAGCCAAATTTCATAATTGATTTTTTTGGTGTATAAAAAAGCTGAAAGAGTAATTCATGACAAATAAATGTTACTAAGTTCCAGAAAATATCGATTGATACCGCAATTGCAGAAGATGTGGATATTTTATATAAATATTCCTGGTAAACTGTAGAACTTTATTATTTCCGTCTTTTATAATTCAATGTAAAATAATTCAATGCAGTATATTTTAGAAAATACAGTAGTTAAGTTAGTAGTTAAGGCATTACTATTAAAATAAACATAACATATGTTCATTTATAAAAAACACTAGCTTTTTACCCGCGGCTTCGCCCGCAGTGGAGAAATTAAATAAGTATGAGAGATAAAGGGTAAGGGTATAATAATAGAAATGAGTCAATATAATAACTAAATTTTATTGCTTGGCTGAGATCAAAAATGTTTAAAAATTACTACAGACAATGAAGTTTCAACACCTTAATATATGCTTATTGAAATGCAACAACAAATGTTAAAATATATTTCACCGTAACAAAAATAAATAATTCTGAATTCTAACAATTTAAAAAAATAAAATACAAAGTATTAATTTAAGATATTTTTATAAACAATGTTATAAGTTTTCCCGTCGGGTGCAAATATGTGTAAATTCCGGGCATTAGATACACGTGAACAGGCTACATAAAGTTGACCATGAGAGAAGCATGGGTTTTCTAAATGCACTCCTGCTACCTGTAATGTTTGTCCTTGTGCCTTGTTTATAGTAACAGCAAAGCTAAGCTTGACGGGAAACTGAACCCTTTTAAATTGGAATGGAAGGCCAGTGGGAATAATTGGTATCCGAGGTATTATAACACTATTTCCCTTACCGACACCTGTTAAAATAGTAGCACCAAGTATGTTCTGTCCCAATTTTGTTATCCGAAGCTTTGTTCCATTACATAGCCGAGGAGCATCTAGATTTCGCATAAGCATTACTGGTACATTTAGTTTCAATTGAATTTTATGTGACGGTACACCCGATAGTTCAAGTGAATTTAAAAACTCCACAGGATATGAAGTACTTAGTTCCGTATCCATAACTGTATCCATTGACAAATATTCCTTCATTTCTCCTTGAACCTCGTTTAAAATGTCAGTGTTGATCCTATTTACAATTTCATTTCTTGGTGCTAATATTGCTCTTGCACACATTTTGTTTCAATTCCGGAAAAACATTAGCAATGAGATTCACATCACTTTCTACTAAATTACAAAATTCTCTTGACAGTGATATGTAGCCTTCAGCGTCAAAACAATTTTCTTATTTTTCGTAAAATTTTTTTATTTTTTTTTAATAAAAAGTATCCTATGTTACTTCTAATACCTTCAAGAGTTTATGTGCAAAGTTTCATGATGATCGGTTAAGTAGTTTTTGCGTGAAAGCGTAACAAACAAACTTACATTCGCATTTATAATATTAGTATGATGTACTCGTTCAAATATACAAATAAAGTCTAGTCTAAAAAACCTTAACCTTGTTATACTCTTTCTGCACACATCCTTTCTTGTTTTGGTTGTTAATGCCATCTATCTGTAACTCAGAGATGGTTGTTAATGCCATCTATCTGTAACTCAGAGAAAGAGAAGAGAAAAACAAATTCACCACGAACTACCGGTATAACTTCTTCCGGTATTTATTGACAAACAAAAATGTTTTCCTAGAATTAATTTGAATTATAGGAGTATTTTTGTAGATATAAAAACGACAAGATGTTAGTAAAATTAAAGAAAGAAATTCATGAGAATTACAAAAATATTATAATGAGACTTTAAAAAACATAGCCTTCTTGGCTATCAATAAACAAAAATGAGAAATGTCGCATTTCCCGGAAGTGATGTTTTTTTGTGTACTCTTTTCCGAGGTGAAAACATGTATACACCGATACGAATTCAACACGCTATAAAAAATGAGAGTAAGAGGTTTCGAAGAGACGGAGACGAGGAAATTTGGTTCTCTCATTTAGTTTTTTCTCTCTGGTTTGAGAGTAATATCATTCGAATATGAAGTGAAATTAATTACTCTTGTTAGGTGCCAGAACAATGAAGATTTAGAAACAATTCTAAATTACGCATTTAGATAAATATTAGTTAGTTATTTGAAGCCAGTTTTAATCATTAAGTAAGTAAAATAAATTATGTGGTGCAACAGTCCAATGAGAATTAGGACCTAGAAACATAAAACTCTGAAAGCACTACAACTATTATTTGTATTATTAGCTGCGTTTATGCGTTAAATTTTCGGTCAGTCCGTTGAAAGATGCAAAAAAAACTGAGATTTGTTTCAATTTTCAGAGTTTATCAACTTAATTTTGTCGATGCGAGAGTTGCAGGAACATTGAAAACGAGAGTTACAGAATGTAAACATGGAACATTGAAAACATTTTTATATACTCATCTCTTTTTTCCATTCCTATTTTATTTGTGTGTACTCGTTGTTTATTTTCTTTACATTACTCACGACATTTCCAAAATGCTGAAAATAAGTGATTTAAGTAGACACTAAATAAAAAGACCGTCAACTTGTTACTTCTGTTGCCAATTTTCATTGCATAAGATTTGTGAATAGGTGATAAGCTATTCTTACTGCTTTCCCCTAAGGTAGTGTGTTGCTTTTAAAGGCTTAACTACATAAGCCGAATTTTTTTTTAATTTTGCTAACATCTTGTCGTTTTTATATCTACGAAAATACTCCTATAATTCAAATTAATTCTAGCAAAATATTTTTGTTTGTCAATAAATAACGGAAGAAGTTATACCGGTAGTTCGTGGTGAATTTGTTTTTCTCTTCTTTTTCTCTAAGTTACAGATTGATGGCAGGAACAACCAAAACAAGAAAGGATGTGTGCAGAAAGTGTTTAACAAGGTTAAGGCTTTTTAGATTAGACTTTATTTGTATATATGAACGAGTACATGTTTTAATAAATGTATGTTATGTTTATTTCAATAGTAATACCTAAACTATTAACTTAACTACTGTATTATCTAAAATATACTGCATTGAATTATTTTACATTGAATTATAAAAGGCGGAATTAATAAAGTTTAACAGTTTACCGGGAATATTTTTAAAAAATATCCATATCTTCTGCAATTGCGGTATCAATCGATATTTTCTGGAACTTAGTGTTAACGTAACATTTATCTGTCATGAATTATTTTTTCATCTTTTTTATACACCAAAAAAATCAATTATGAAATTTGGCTGCGATAATAATTACTTGAACACAGCATTTTCTATGTTTATAGTCATTCAGGTTTAGCCCTTAACTTTAATTTGCATTTATTTATGAATAGCCTAAAAAGTTTAGCAAACACCTATGAATAAGCCACAATGCACTTTCAGAAAAACTGTAGTTAGAACTTTCCCTGACAGATTTTTCCTTGTCGCTATATAACTGAAAGATAAGATATAAATAGTTAGAACTGGAAAACTTATAAAAATGATGCATAAGACTTAAATTTTGGTTGTATATTCTTTTCACAAAACCACTGAACTAGCGAGAATACAAATATTTTTACTTTTGTACAAAAGTACTTTTCGGCTTATGTAGTTAAGCCTTTAAAAGCAACACACTACCTTAAGGGAAAGCAGTAAGAATAGCTTATCACCTATTCACAAATCTTATGCAATGAAAATTGGCAACAGAAGTAACAAGTTGACGGTCTTTTTATTTAGTGTCTACTTAAATCACTTATTTTCAGCATTTTGGAAATGTCGTGAGTAATGTAAAGAAAATAAACAACGAGTACACACAAATAAAATAGGAATGGAAAAAAGAGATGAGTATATAAAAATGTTTTCAATGTTCCATGTTTACATTCTGTAACTCTCGTTTTCAATGTTCCTGCAACTCTCGCATCGACAAAAATAAGTCGATAAACTCTGAAAATTGAAACAAATCTCAGTTTTTTTTGCATCTTTCAACGGTCTGAGCGAAAATTAAACGCATAAACGCAGCTAATAATACAAATAATAGTGGTAGTGCTTTCAAAGTTTTATGTTTCTAGGTCCTAATTCTCATTGGACTGTTGCACCACCTAATTTATTTTACTTACTTAATGATTAAAACTGGCTTCAAATAACTAACTAATATTTATCTAAATGCGTAATTTAGAATTATTTCTAAATCTTCATTGTTCTGGCACCTAACAAGAGTAATTAATTTCACTTCGACTTCATATTCGAATGATATTACTCTCAAACGAACACAATGAGAGTACCAAAAAGTTGTTCATCCACAATTTTGAATTTTCTTTGACCACCTCTTAACAGCTGACTACATCCGCCATTTTTCAAAGGTGGTGAGCAGAGAGAAAAAAGAGAAAAGTTTTTTCTCTCTCGTGGCGAGTATGTACACAAACTTGCATAAGGATTTGTTCCCCACATTTTTTTATATGGAGTTAATACATATGCAAGTTGGTGGCCAAATCACAGCCAGTGTTGCCGCTGAAAAAAATCAAAAAGGGTACAAAAAAGGGGCCCGACACAAAAAAAGGGGCCAACATACAAAAATTGGACACCATAGAAAAAAAGTACAAATAAAACAAAAATGTATTCAGGAGTAAAACAAAAATGTATTCAAAAACTTAAAAAAACGATTTTATTTCAATAACACTAAAATAAAAACTTAAATTCATTTAAAAAACAAAACAGTAACAACAAGTCAGTTGTTAATAACAACAAATACATAAATAAATTAATGGAAGTTAAGTCTTTCATTTTTTTAATATTGTCTTTCTGTATAAATAAACAAGATTTTTTTTTGGAATCCAATTTTCCAACTTATTTTTGTTTTAAATTAAATTAAGAGCTGACATCATCGAATTGCAAGTTTTCACATTCAGTCTATTCGTCAACTGATTTTTAATAAGGGTCAGCTTTGAAAAAACTCTTTCGGCAGAGGCACTGCTATGGGGCAGTATAAAAATGTTTGTAACAAAGTTGTATACATTTGGAAACATAAATTCATCTAAATTGTTTTTACATTTCCCTATTTCATACCAGAATTTTTTCTCAAGGAGTTTGTATTCCTCAATGACTTTTCCTGAATTGGATACCAGGTTTGGAAAACTGGAAACTAATTGTACATAGTTAAATTCAAGATTTTTTTTGACAACTTTGGGATCTAGAAAGTGCAATATCGAAAGTTTTTTATCATTAATATCTATTCTTTTTAGTATTTTTTCGAAGTATAAAAAGACAGCGTCCAGTACGAATTTTTTCGGAGTGTAAACCGACAGAGTTCAGTTCAAGTTCAGTATGAAATTTCGTTACCGATTTTTAATTAATTTACTTAAAGAGTGGATAAGATAAAAAATATCTTAATTTATCCTTGAATAGTATTTTATTACTAGTAAAATCGTAAAAAGGGGCCAATTGGGCAATTTCTAAAAAAGTCGGGGCCACGGGGATCAAACGCAAAAAAGGGGCCAAATGGCCCCTTTAGGGGACAAACGGCAACGCTGATCACAGCTTGTAGGCAAAAAGAGAGCAACCGTCGAAGTTGGTTCTCTCCATAGACACACCATATAAAGACCGGAATCTTTCGTACGTTTTACCCTCCAACACCCATTTGTTTACATTGTTGTATTTGTAATTTTGACATTACGTCCATTTTGAAATGTGAAATCCAACAACAATTCGATGCGGTGTATTTACTTGTTTTGACAGATGTTTTTTTTTATTAAATTGCTGTGGTGAACATAAAAGTATCAGCTGTTCGGGAAAATGAATTTCCGTCAAAATAAGAAAGAAAATACAAAAATACATTTTTAGAGAAAAATAAATGCGCAATTACACTTTTTTTTCTCAAAAAAATTCTTTGTATGATTCCCGATCGATCAGTACATAATTTCCATTTCTAACCAAAGGGAAACACCGTCAAATATCGATTCAAATTTTTAAATTTGCAAGTAGACACAATATGGTATCCTCATTTGAACCAATTTCCGCACCACATAGGAACTCACTTGGAAGTGTTCTTATAAGTTTTTTTGATTGTAACTAAAAAGTGTGAATGCAACTTTCTTACTCACACTTCAAGGATTCCAGGAAGGTATAAACCATTCCTGTAGGTACATTATTGTCCCAAGGACACGACCGAATGAGTTCAAATGTTTGCATTTTTAAACATTTTTGATAGGAAAATACAAATATTGGAACTCACTTGGACGTGTTCTTATAAGTTTTTTTGATTGTAACTAAAAAGTGTGAATGCAACTTTCTTACTCACACTTCAAGGATTCCAGGAAGGTATAAACCATTCCTGTAGGTACATTATTGTACCAAGGACACGACCGAATGAGTTCTAATGTTTGCATTTTTAAACATTTTTGATAGGAAAATACAAATATTGGAACTCACTTGGACGTGTTCTTATAAGTTTTTTTGATTGTAACTAAAAAGTGTGAATGCAACTTTCTTACTCACACTTCAAAGATTCCAGAAAGGTATAAACCATTCCTGTAGGTACATTATTGTACCAAGGACACGACCGAATGTGTTCTAATGTTTGCATTTTTAAACATTTTTGATAGGAAAATACAAATATTGGAACTCATTTGGTCATGTCCTTGGTACAATAATGTACCTACAGGAATGGTTTATACCTTCCTAGAATCCTTGAAGAGTGAGTAAGAACGTTGCATTCACACTTCTCAGTAAAAATCAAAAAAACTTTTAAGAACACGTCCAAGTAAGTTCCAATGTTTGTATTTTCCTATAAACATTATCTTTAAATTCTCTCTGTACCATTTGTGCGTAAGCCAAGCGTTTTCAGTCTGTAAATGATACAAACAAAGTTAAAAAGAGAAACTCAAGCGATGATTTCCCTGCAACTTTACCTGATTGGCAATTACCCAAATGACGATGTAAGCCCAAGTGCTACTGCCTGGAATTACCCCAGAGATAGCCACGTACATAGCAACTTCAAATAACATATGAGGCGACGAAATTAACTCAAAGAATCCACCTTCACCTTGTGGCATGAAGTGTGTGTCGGTGATTGTTTGCCAGCGGCATCCTTACGCAGATTGTCAAAAAAAAATCATGTTGGATTTGTATTGCTGTGACCAGCTGAAGTGGAAGCTGAAGCAGCAAATGTACTGCATCAAGGTGATTTTCTGGATTGAGAATGACGATGGTGTTGTTCCTGAAACGATAAAATATCTTTTACCCAAATGAATTTCCAACAAAGTGTTGTGAAACACAAACCCCTTACGAATTCCTCGGTATTGGCCAATACCGCTGTTATGCATCCAAAATAGTGAAAGTATCCAACGATGTAGTGTGACAAATTCTCTTGTATGAAATTTGTTTTCCTTTTAAAAATGTTTAAAAATGCAAACATTGGAATTTTTGTTGACGTTTTCAAACTCACCTCCATAGAGGAAATATATTATCTAGAGTCCCGACTTAATGGGTTTGCTCTCTTTCGGCCTACAAGCTAAATTGAGAGGATTTTGTCCATAAGGATAAGCATGTGTTAGTTGTCCCGTGCATTTCTTATGGGAAAAAGCCATTATGAATGTAGTTGTTATGGAATTTTGTGCCCATATTGCTCAACCGCGGGGGAAAAACTATGAGGTGAACTGAGCCGTTCAAAAAAGAGATCCGTTGAATTCAAAAATTGAAAAATTAATGCAATAATTTAAGAAAAATTAATTTTATCGTTCCTTTTCAGTGTAAACTGTGCTAAAAATAATATTTTTCTGCTTTTGGGATACAAATTCTATGATTTTGATGAAAATTTTTGATAAAAACAGAACAAATCATGAAGAAAGTATAGGCGCACCCTAGAATTGCAATGCGAACAAGGTCCAATTTGAGTTGGTTCCCAGTTTTGACAGATTAACAGCGAGGTGAGTATTCTGACAATTCTACGAAAATGTAAACAAAACAAAATTAATTTCCAGTAATGCAAATATGCAAATAGCAACAATAGTAACTTCAACAGTAATCTGAACAGCGGCAGTAATAATCAACAAAATTCATGGGCACTTTATCAAACATGGGTTAAAATGGAAGAAAGTATTCGTGAGACATGGATTGTAGCTGGAAAAACGATACAATCCTTTGCTTAGATGGGTCATGGGGGGCTTCAAGAGATGCCAGTTAAAATAAAAAAAACCGTCGTTGATAATGCTTCGAATCCATCTACGGAAGCTAAAAGTTTGTTCATAAAAGAAATCTTTTGAAATACAAAGCAAGTTGATGTTATTTTGTCTTTTTAATTTCCTAGAACCACAAATTCCACAAGCCAAACTAATTCTAACCAACACCAAGGTCCCGATAATAACAAAAAAAACAACACGAAGAAGAAGCCAATGATCTCTCGCCGATTCGGTTGTGAAAAAACCACCACTGCCAGTTCAGCAGATCCCGATTAAATTGGTCACCAGTACACCCATACAACGTGCACCTTTAATGTGAGTATAACTTAGTCATCCATTTGATTTAAGCATTAAATATATTTTTACCTCCCCAATAGTAGTCGTCGTGCCAAGCGAACCATTCCCAATGCAAATGAAGAAACAGAAGATAAAATCGTTGAGAAAATTGTCGCCGAACGTTTTAATCAAGTGGGAATCGTGTTCGCATGAGCACAATACTTGGGAACCGCTGGTTCACTTAGAAAATGTTCCACAAATCTTGGAAACCTTCGAAAAACAACTTGCCCGTCAGAAAGAGCAAAGAGCCGCACAACAAGCGAAGCAAAAGGCAGACAGCCTCGCTGCCGCCATCAAAGTGGTGGACTTGAAGAAATATGTCATAAAGGATCCGAATAAAATAGAAGAGACGACCAAAATGAATTTATCATCGCCCGGAAGTGATTCAAGTCGGTTGTCGAGAACGTCCAAAAACAAGGCTATCGATCAAATCAAACAGTGGTGTGCGGATGAACCAGTCGAAAATAATGCCCCAGCAAGTGGTGTAGCAAATGTACAGACAAACACCCCACTGCGCATGCAAGCCGCACATCCCGTCTTACAAACAAGTAATTTCGGTCCTGGAAGCATTCCTGCTTTGAAGAGGAAGCTGGACGATAGTGATTTCGATGACTCGGCGATGATTGATGACGAAGACTTGGAGGAGGACCTCATTCCGTCGCACACGGTGAAAAGAATGAAAAACGGCGACACTGTCTCGGTGAGGGTTGAGACGAAAAATGAGCGTGCTGTTGAGGTTAGTTCTTAGAGCATTTTATTTCAAGGGTTTTTGTTCTAATTGATTTCCTTGCAGTCGAAAATAATCAAAGTCAATGGAAACATAAAGAACACAAGCGCAACGGAACCGTTTTCAACTGATGTGATCATCACTCAAGACACCAACACTTCTGGAGTTGTCAAAAAGGCTGGCTTCAATGGGACAACATCAACGAATGTAAGTAACTATAATTTGTTGATGGTTTCATCAAACTTAAAGCATATTTTTTCCCAATTCCCAATTTCCCAATCGCCAGGCATTCAACAGACATCGCCAACGTCTGGAAAAATGATTATTCCTCGAGGCAAGGTAGCACCTGGTGGAAACATACAACAACACCAGCAACAGCAACATCAACAACAATCAGCAGTTGCACGAACTCAAACTCCAGAGCAAAAGATTCTGCAACTCTCGAAATCTGGTGACTTAAAAGTGACAAAGAAAGTTATGTCGAAGGAAACTACTTCAAAACAACAACAAGTCCTTGCCCGGCACCAATCACAGGTTCAGATACAGAAAGTCCAACAAATTGCGCCACCCATGCGACATGTCGGGACGCCGAAACAGAAGCAGTCTCAGGTGAAGACGGCGGTGATGGATGTTTCGTCATTTAACCAACGAAGATGGCTCACCATTGCCAGTGTTATCAGACTCAACGGAATTTAAACTTCGCACTCTGAGGCAAAATTAAAAGAACGAATTTCTGACTAATGCTGTTGACCACATGACATCACAAAGGAATACATACGAACGTGATGAACCAAAACATAAGAAGAATATGATTAAAAATACTAAGTTTTTAATTTTGTTAAATTGAACATACATATGTATGTACCTATGTCTCAATAAAAAATAAAACAGCTTATTTGTTTTTTATTATTATTTGCTAAAAACGAAATAAAAAATTAAAAAAGGTATAATCCACTATAATTATTGACCTGAGCACATCAAATTTGGGAAAACCAAAAAGAAGTGTTTTTCTTGGAAAAAGTACATACATTTAATATTTTTTTATTTACTCAAAAACTAAGAGGTTACATTTTAAAATCCAGTTTTTGTTTTTTAAGTGAAAATACATTAATAGCGTTAATCTAAAACAAAATTATACAAAATTACATACAATTTTGAAAAAAAATTACAACTTTATAATATAACATAGATTGAAAAATGTTGGCTTATTAATTATCACAAATGCACAATTTCCGATTTTATTATTTTTGACATTTTCGGCATATGAAGGTAGGGGGCTTGCAATTCTATGCGCAGCGCGCAGCCACTCTTGCAACATCATTAGGCAATTTGTAGAGAATTTCCTCTGTCGACGTTCGTATTCCAACGTACACCAAATTCCAACGGTGTCCATTTTTGTTATAATTATTCTTGTCCAAAAATTTGCTGTTCTTTTTTTCGTTTTTAAAAATGTCAAACAACTCGATACTCGTTCGAAAGTAGAATTTTTAACACAAGGTGGTTCCTCGGTCAGTTATGTCTGCTTCCATAGACTCGTGTTCAATGATGAAGTCGATGTTTCTGCAGCACGGTCGTCTTTTATTCGAAGTCTATCTATCCCGTTCCTCTTCCTTGGTTGGCAGCTCCATAATGGTTGTGATCATATCGTGCATAGTTGGGTTAGTTATCATAAGGATCGATTGAGTGGACGTGCCAGGCTTCAGTGGCTTTTCACAACGCACAAGCAGAACGTCGGGCACATGATAGTTAGCGAACAATTGAATGCGATACTTGATCGACCCTGAATGGTACTCCGGCTTGATGGCATTGTGTTCGCATTGTCGACAACGCAGAGATCGCTTGACCCATAAACACTTCCGCTGCGGATAGAGGTTGTTCACACTGAATTGTTGTGACTATAAAGAAATTAATTTTCATTATATAAGGAAATCTCAAATGGAAGTTGACTTACTGTTTTTGATGTTGATTTTCTGTGTGAAAATCGATGGATTGCCACCGTTAAGCCAGTGCGATCCTTAGAAGCAAAATGAATGGATTAGTTTTAGATTTAATATTTGAAATCACTTAATTTACAGTCAAGGTTGGAAATTTTTCGGAGTCTTCCTGCGATGTAGTCTTGTTTTTCTTGCTTCTCTTGCAGAACTACCGACTGGTAGTACTCTTTACACCTAGAAGATGAAGATTAAGCGAGTTGACTACGATATGAATGTTTCGATTCGTACTTACACAATTAATCTCCGCGCGCTGTTACGTCGTTTTTTTTGAGCCGCTTGTATTTTATTTGTTGGCAGTTGCTGCTATTATGTCGTTCCAACACCAACACTCACCTGCTGGGAGAAGGGCGTTAGCGGTCGACTATTGCATGGGAAAACTTTCACTTGCATCATTGACTTGGTGGTGTTGTTGCTGCTGGTTTTGTTGCATTGAATGCGTTTGACTATTGGTAGAGATGGTGACACCTCCACCGTCAACGCCTGCGGGAGCTATGCCGTTGAGATGTACATACAAACACAATGGGCATTATCTGTCGTTAAAAACATTGATAATATTTTGTTAAAAGAAATAATATATAAAAACTTGCCTGCAAATCAGCGCCTTGTTTGCTTTGTCTTCCAGATTTCTTCAGGGAAATTGCTTAGCTTCCTGCATTATGGTGTTATTGGCAGCATCTAAAATGAAAACACAGACTATAAAATAAATCGATTATTGTTGCACCTCCTTCACTGCAATTTGACTTACTTTTTATTCAATGAAGTGAACTTGTATATACTTTCTTCATTATAAGGAATTTTGGTCTGAAAAATATCAAATTATATTAAATATCAAAAGAATTAACAAAATCTTACTCTTCAAATCCGAAATCCATTGTTTTGTTTTGCAAAATTGATTGTCATTTTTGACAGGTCACAAAAATTCCATAAGTTTCTATTTTAGCCCAAACCCCATTTTGTTTTTTTTTTCCCCACTCACATGTATTCACCGATAGCGAATTTGAGAGAGTTCACCTCGAATAAAATTTGAGGGTGTTTCAGGTAGGACGGGTACCGGTCGGGACTCTAGATAATATATTTCCTCTATGCTCACCTCGAAGAAAAAAAACACTTATGTTATGTGTGATGTTGAGGTGATGTCACACTTTTATCATATTTTTTTTTGAAAAACTTAACTTATAGTGAAATTGTTAAAACTTGGTCACTGTTTTGTAATTATCAAAATACTTGTAGGAAATAGTCATCGTTTTTAAATTCGAGAAAAAAAGAATTATTATAACATTCAAAAAAGATAATTTTTGGAATGTATAATTTTACCTGAATCAGAAGTCTTTGTATTACATTTAAATTAAAAAAAACAACAATGTTTTACATTTTTGCTAATATGTTTCAAATTTTCTTTACATAATACAACAAATGCCTTGTTCAAACAATTTATTGAATTGAAAAGTCTATTTTACGTAGTACACACTTTTAAATATATAGTGAAGTTAAAAATTAACAATTTCTTGCCACTTTCAATCACAAAGTTTTCTAGCCAAAGTTTCTTTTGTATTTAAATAAGCTGGATAAGAAAAAATAATTTATTCCGGGTATACCTTAATCCATATTCGATTATTACTATCAAAATAAGACTACGTAAATACTCAAGCAAGGAAAAAATAATTTAATTAAATTATTTTTTTTTGGTAACAAGACATAAAATCATCTAGTTTTCAGTTTTCGATCAAAAACAAATATGAGCAATGTATTCTAAAAACAATAGTAAATAATCTTAAAGTTTTAAAAATCACACTTTAAACCGTTTTTTACCTTTTTTGCCCAAATTTTGAGTTTAAAACAATTTTTTTCAAAAAACTATGCAAATTAACACACGTCTGTTCCATTAGTAATTAGAAAATATGAACCAAAATATAATAATAAGCAATAAGCACGATCCTCTGGATCATAAAATATGATATTAAATATTATGTTACATTTCAATACAATCACGTAGGAGCATGTTGTTTTCCTAATAAGTGATTCATGTATAAGAAACCATAAGATCTTTGTTTAACCATATTTGTTGACAGTTTACAGCGAAAATGTTTTTCCATTTTAGTCTTAATTTGGCATCTGAGATGATCGAATTAATAAATATTTATTAAAAATATAATATCTCAACGAACTATTCTAATTTGCATAGTTTTGATTTGATTTAAAAACAAGGTAATAGACAAAAGTGTTGGTTTTAAAAAAATGTATAAAACTTAGTTGTAAGTATTACCATTATTTTTTCCATTTAACGTATATATTTTTTTAAATTGCCCTAACGCCTAAACGGGGAGAATAGACCCCGCTCCCATAGTTAAAAAATTAATGTTTTTAATTGTTCTATACAAATCCATCATTAAACTTTGTCGGCTGAGTTATCGTACTCTTCCCAAAAAATGCAATAGCTAATGTCGGTGTAGCCACTAGGTGCCTCCCCTAAAGAATTTCTCATCACTATACTTTATTTTCGTGGTGAATTGATGTTAGAGGGTGGTGAATTGATGTTAGCAGTGGTGAATTGATGTTAGAATTAGAAATAAGGGTGCGTGAGAAGCAGCGTTGCCAAAATGTGCCCGATCGGGAATTTGTACAAGTGTGATAACTAATACCGTAAACAAAAAGACCTGAAATATAATAAGTTTATTTAGAAAAGACAAACTGTTATTATTTTCTTAAACAAATTTTTTCCAGGGTAGTGGGCTAGTGGCCCGCACATTTTGGAAATGACCCTCAAAATGGCCCTTACAATTTTTGTCTTCGCGGCAACGCTGGTGAGAATTGACGTTTCAGCTTGTAGGCAAAACCAGAATGACAGATAGGTTTCCGGTCTTTATATGGTGTGTCTATGGTTCTCTCTATTAGTTCTTTTCTCTCTGCTACTGAAATGATGTTCCAAGAATTAAGAACCGCAACCTTCACCTGCCGAAAATGTCAAAAAATAATATAATCGGAAATTGTGGATTTGTGAAATGGCCCGATTCGGATTTTGAAATTTTCCCCGCAAAGCATGTAACAAACGACTTGCCACAATTTCTTAATGAACAGATCGACTTACGAGCACTATTCTGGGAATGGTATTTATAAAACCAATCAATTTGCTACCATTTCATTGTGCGTTCATTGACCAGAAGGCTCATTATGGCAAGATAACTTTAAAGTAAGTTTAACATAAACAACAAACTTTGAAAGCACTTTGTTTTTTTTTTGTCAGCAACAAATCAAAACGAAGCGGTATTGCAAAAATCCTGCAACGAAGATGATTCGAAGTCGTTTTGACTTGTCGGTCTGTTGATTCGTCGACATGCTTAAAAGTTGTAATTTTTTTTTTCAAAAATGTATGCAATTTAGTATAATTTTTTTTAATTCAATGCTGTTATGTATATTTATTTAAAAAGGAAAACTGAATGTTGAAATGTAAATTCTTAACTTTTGAGTAATTAAAAAAAATAATAAATGTACCTACTTTGCCAAGAAAAACACTTCTTTTTGGGGTTACCCACTTTGATGTTCTTATGCCAATTATTAAATTATACGTCTTTTTATTTCTTATTGCAAGTAATATTTATTATTAAATATTATTAAATTAGGATAGATACCAAGTTCAAAAGTTTTCAACTGGCAAATTTATTTTTTTCTCGAATTATAGAATGCATTTTATGCAAATATAATGCAAAAGTTGGTGATGAAGTGCAAGATGATATACATATCATAGTGATACGAAGATGATGACTACAAATGATTTGTAGTTTCGATCTTAAATTTTACTCCGCATTTATACGTCGTACTATGGCAGCGGACTTCGAATGTACAACGGATGCAATCTGTTGATGTTTACATTAGTAAATAATTGTGCAGGGGACAATAAAATCGATCCAAGGCGATATTTTGAACTGAAAGTTCGTCGTAAGCTTATTATAGACGATGTATTATTTGAGGTGAGTTTTCAAACTAGAATGAATTAAACAAAAAAACGAGGAGTATATTTTTACATTTTTTCTTAAATAGAGGTGGTGTAAGTCGCTTGAAATTAATAATTACCCGCTATAGATGAAAGTGATCGTTTACCAACACGTCAGAACAGAACAATGGTGAGAAGACCACGACGACTACAAATTAAAAGGTCAAAGAACACAAACCGTTTGAGTGAATGCCTGAGCATCGTTAGTTTTATTTAAAAAAAATATATATGTTTAGCTTTAAAATTATAACATAATTATGTATACACATAAAATTGAATTAAAACCTATATCTGTTTTTAAAAACTCGTACGTTATTCATCATGAGTGGAGATTGTATTTCCTTGCAAGCTGTGATGTGTAGATTCTATGATTTTAAAATCTTCCTTTAGAATGTGCGGCGCTTCCTTTAAAAGATCATCGTATGATTAATTCAACCAGCAATAGTATTTTCTATAAGATGAAAAAATCATTTTAAGTTTGAGAGAAAAAAAAAAACATTGGGTTGCAAATTAGAATGCATTGCTCCATTAGTTTATTGAAGAAAGAACTGCAGCATCAATTGTTTTGACATGCCCAGGATAAATAGAATGTAATACTTCTTTTTGAATTGGTAAGCAAATCTTATATACATCAAGGTCTAAAACTATAAGAAATTAAAATATTTGCAGCTCTTTAAATATACCACCGTATGATTAAATTGTTGTTTTTTTTTTTAATATATGTATGTATATTGTTAAAGAGCCGCAACAACAAATAGATACAATAAATATTCACGAATAAATTGCATTGCATTTGAAGAACATTTAAACCTAAAAATAAAAGAGATCATGGTTAAATTTCAAAGCATTTCCTTGAATTAAAATTATTGAATTAAAACGTCATATTTGTATTAAATTTTTGAAAAATAATAAAAAAAATTTGGAAAATAATAACCAAAATGTGGTAAAATTATGATTAAGAACTTTAACGTTTAAAAAGAGCAACATTTCTATTTGCAAAAAATGTGTTTTTTAAAGTGAACATTGAAATGGGATTTGCGGAAGGAGTGATTACAAAAATGTTCGCTTTAAGGGGAGCGTTCATAATAAGGATCATAAATTATCATTATACCTGTAAGTAGTCGTCCTGATTTCGGTTCAACATCCAACCATTTCTCACAAATTCTACGCTCTTTTTGGTCGAAAGAAAACTCAACAGGCAAATGACAATTATTAGCAACTGTAAAATCTCTAACCACAAGTTCGTTGAAAGTAACTTCGTCAAAATCGATTTCTGTCCTTTCAACTGTAATTTGGGGTCGATTATCGTTTTCATGTTTGTCAACGCTTTTAAGTGTTTCCTCGTAGACACGTTTATAAAGATCGAAATCTTTTGTTTTTATCTAAAATAAACCACACAAAAAAAAACGATTATGTTTCCTTTTTTGTATTTGGCTAACCAAAAACTATCTTACCGGTGTTGTAAATTCAGCATATACTGGTTTATGATCACTTTGTCTTATTTCCATGACACTGTTATATGATAACTGTGTTATACCATCACCTCTCCAAAGAACACGATCACAATAAGCAGGCGCTCGGAGTTTTTCGCTAAACAAAAAATAATACTAATTAGCCTTGAAAGTTATTTTGAAATTTTTTGACAATTCACCTGGAGTCAAAATTATCCGTGCCAGGATCGTAAAAATGGAACGGTCATACCTATTTCACCTGAAAGGGAGAAGATAGGTATACCGATAGCTGCATGTAAACTTCTGCTAAAAGAAAAAGCTTTCGAGATAGCAAACTCTAGGTGGTACAATTTACCAACATGCGCAGCCACAAAACTAATATGGCCTTCATTGGACCTAAAGCGCTCTAAAGACTTGTTATCCCAAAGCAGACTTCATATTAGCTCCCTAATAGGTATCCTTACGGGACACTGTCTTATAGGCAGACACGCAATACGACTTGGTGTAGCCTCAAATGACTTCTGCAGGAGCTGCATGGACGAGGAAGAAGAAGAATCAATCTCTCACCTCCTCTGCACCTGCCCTGCTCTTTCACGAAGACGCTAACTTCATCTGGGAGAATACTCTTTTGATGATCCCAGTGAACTAGCTAAAAAGGATATCAGATATCTCCTTCGCTTTATAAAAAGCTCAAAATGGTTCGACTAGTGGGAAGTAATTCTCTAGATTCATGTGGTATCACAATGGGCCTTTCTTCTGGCCTAAGTGTGTGGTTTTTGTATCCACAGCCACTTTAACCTAACCTAACCTAGGATCGTATTTATATGTTGGGCTAAATTTAATAGGACCTTCAGTATAATCACGAAAAACATTTTCCTTTCTCATTTCCATAACGAGTTGATCAAATTTAAGCAGACTTTCATAGTTCAAACGGTCAAGATATATGCCAGGGATTTCGTTGATGCGATAGTTTAAATCACCAATCCAAAATATGTGACTATAAAAAAAGATAGTTTATATTTAAACTAATTCAAAAATGTATCGATACCAATTAATTGCGAGAGGAATATTCAAAATCAATACTCATTCATGCTGTGAAATGCATCGAAGACCAGAAATATCATTGAAAATGAATTTTCTATTTATTGTATCGAATCCTTGATTTCTTGCTACAATTTCATGCATATGAGCAGGTATGTAAATGCGAATTAACAAAACATAAGGTAGCATCGTTAAATGTCACACTAACAGCAACGCCTCCTTTATTTCCAAAAGAAATCATTCCTGTGCCAACACTCTGGGTGCTATAACGGACAACACTTGGATGAAGCTTTTTTCGTACGAAAATTGTTAGCATCATACCGACAAGACGCACAGACGTTAGTTGTTCATATTTTGCGTTCTTATGAAGAGAGTCCAAGAATTTTCGACTTGAAACGATATAAAAATGTCAATATGTATTATAAATTAATTTTCTAACATAAACTCACTTCCAACCAGGGAAAGTGTCAACAAATAAAGCGATCCCTCAACTCCATAGCCACATTTTCGACATGTGTATCCTTCTCGACAAATACAGCATGTCACACCGATTTTATCGCGAAGCTTTCCAGTCTTCGGCAATATCGATCCCTTCGGTGTAATGGGATCTTCTCATTTCCACAGTCGAGTCGGAGGACATAAGAACCCATCAGAATACAGCGAATTTATTGCCAGGAACTAAATCTTGTTGACAAGTGTAATTTTAACTAAAAAACAAAATAATATTCATACAATTTGAGTTTAAAATTAATGTGACGAACACACTTACTACATACCTTGAATTTGTACCTCTTCGTGGCTGATAATTTTTCGCTCCAGAATAAATATGTTGTCGTTGGTGGCTTCCTTCTCGGGGGATTCCACTTTTTCTGTTGAAACATCCTCCTTGGTTTCTTCTTTATCTAAGGATTACATTAAGTGCAAATTCATTATATATTTTTCTTAAAATAAATTAATATTTTGTATTTAAATTGTTTTACCTTCATTATTTTGCATTACTGGGAATGGATTTTGTTTTGTTTACATTTTCGTAGAATTTTCAAAATACTCACCTCGCTGTTAATCTGTCAAAACTGGGTTAAACTCAAATTAGGGCACGTTCGCATTGCAGTTCTATGGTGGGCCTATACTTTCTGCATGATTTTTTTTTGTTTTTAGCGAAACTTTTCATAAAAATCACAGAATTTGTATGCCAAAAGCAGGCAAATATTATTTTTAGCACAGTTTTCACTAAAAAGAAATTGCACAATTCATTTTTCTCAAAATATTGCAATAATTTTTCAATTTTTGAATTCAACGAATCCTTTTTTTGAACGGCTGAGTTCACCTCACATTGATTTCCCCCTAACTGTGCACACTGTGCCCAAAAGCCCATAACAACTACATAGAATCTGGATTTTCCCATAAGAAATGCACGGGACAACTAAGAAATGCTTATGCTAATGGGCAAAATGTGCTCAGTAGAGCTTGTAGGTCGAAAGAGAGCGAACCCCATAAGTCGGTTCTCTTGGTAGATATGTTTCTCTATGATCTCGTCACAGTCAAAAGGAACTACTCCAATAAAATGTATATGTACAACTGATAAAATAGCTAATAAACGTTGGGATCGATCCGTTAAAAATGTGAAATATCTCCTTTTTGTTCGCAAGGATGAGTATATAAATAAAAACAATTTGTATAGCTTACATTAGTTAAACTACATTAGTTAAAAGTCCTTAACAATAATATTGTATTCTTTTTTTTTTTTGATAAAGAATTATTTTAATCATTAGATACGTAGACTTCTTGGTTTGTTAATCATGATTATTTGTTTTTAAAATAAAATGAAATTAATAAAAATATGTTTTTAAATTCTATTCGGCACTCAACCTTAAAATTACTGATACAATATACATATAAGGCTTTTCGAGGCAAGCTTTTTTCAAAAAAAAATTGTGATGATATTCCAAAACATCCTTCTTTGTACTATTTCGTACTGTTTATTACGAATTTGTAGTCTTAGGTTAAGACATCATATTGAAAAAATACAAAAATAATTTTGAATGATCGTCTTTATCAGTTTCAGCATATGTAGCTAAAATCGAAGTTCGGATTCGTAATCAGCATTGAAAAAAAAAATAATCTTTTAAACTAACTATTTAA
This sequence comes from Eupeodes latifasciatus, assembly GCA_920104205.1. Classification (NCBI taxonomy): domain Eukaryota; kingdom Metazoa; phylum Arthropoda; class Insecta; order Diptera; family Syrphidae; genus Eupeodes; species Eupeodes latifasciatus. The sequence continues at coordinate 34,600,097 of OV049927.1, forward strand.
AACCATACAAGGATTACAATCAAGGTTTTCAAGGTATAGTCAAATGAAGACTCATGAGTCTGTTGACCACATGAAATCGCGAACACACGATGAACCAAAACATAAGAAGAATAAGAAATACAAATATTATGTTTTCAATTTTGTTGAATTGAACATATGCCTCAATAAAAAAAAATATAAACTTAATACAGTTTTACGTTTTTATTTATTATTTGCCAAGATTCAGCACAAATAAAAATTTATAATTGACTAATTTAATATTTGACTTGAGTAGATAAAATTTAGGAAAACCAAAAAGAAGTGTTTTTTTTGGGAAATATTTAATATTTTTTTTAATTACTCATGAGCTAAGATACATTTTAACATCTAGTTTTCTGTTTTGTTATTCAAAATAAATAGTAGCATTGAATTTTAAAAACAAAAATTATACTAAATTACATACAATTTAAAAAAAAAATTACAACTTTACAACTTTCGATGATAATACGTGTTTCTGAGGTTCTTTCTTTTCGGGCGTCTTTGTGACTGTATTCACATAAGTATATTCCATCAAGAAACCAAGAGTACCATCATCGCCTGGTTTGAGTCCTTCAGGTGTGAACTTCAATTTGATTGTTACTTTATTGGACTTTCTCCAAGTGATGAATCTATAAAAAAAATTTGAGAAACAACATAGAATAGGAATTTCCAATTAGATTTTTCTGTTATTTACTTTGGTTTCTCTCGTTGAACTTGAACTTCTTCGTCGAATTCCGTTGAATCGTCGCGTTGATTTAGTACAAACGAAGAATCCAACACGTCTAGAATGGCGTTGGTGGGACTCTTAACACAACGTGGTTCCTCGGTCAGTGATGTCTGCCTCGATAGACTCGTGTTTGATGGAGTCGATGTTGCTGCAGGCACGGTCGCCTGTTGTTCGAAATCGATCATTCGCCGTTCTTCTTCCTAGGTTGGAAGGTAGTTAGCTTGATGATATTGTGCTCGCATTGTCGACAACGCAGGTTTTTCACTGTGAATGGTTGATCGGCAGGTTGGCCATGACGCTGCTGAATTGTCGTGACTATAAAGAAATTAATTTTCATTATATAAGGAAATCTCAAATGGAAGTTGACTTACTGTTTTTGATGTTGATTTTCTGTTTGAAAGTCGATGGATTCAACTCGTCGACATCGTCAGTAGCTGCCGAGGGACTGATCTGAATCTGTTTGGCCTTTTGGGGATTCTTGTCGGGCCAGCCCATTTGCCTCCGAATGATTGCCACCGTTAAGCCAGTGCGATTCTTAGGAGCAAAATGAATGGATTCGTTTTAGATTTAATATTTGAACTTACTTAATTTACAGTGAAGGTTGGACATTTTTTGGAGTCTTCCTGCGAGTGTATTCTTGTTTTTCTTACTTTTCTTGCAGAACTACCGACTGGTAGTACTCTTTACACCTAGAAGATGAAGATTAAGCGAGAGAAACTTCCACTTGCATCATTGACTTGGTGGTGTTGTTGCTGATGGTTTTGTTGCATTGAATGCGTTTGACTATTGGTAGAGATGGTGACACCTCCACCGTCAACGCCTGCGGCAGCTATGGCCGTTGAGAAGTACATTCAAAAATAATGGGCAGTATCTGTCGTTAAAAACATTGATATTATTTTGTTAAGAGAAATATAATATACAAAAAACTTGCCTGCAAATCAGCGCCTTGTTTGCTTTGTCTTCCAGATTTCTTGATGGAAGTTGCTTCCTGCATTATGGTATGTAATGGACAGCATCTAAAATGGAAACACAGACTATAAAATAAATCTATAATTGTTACACCGCCTTCACTGCAATTTGACTTACTTTTTATTCATTGAAGTAACCTCGTATTTTCTTCATTATAAAGGTTTTTGCTCTGAAAAATATCAAATTATGTTTTAAATATCGAAACATTTAACCAAAAATTACTCATAAAATCCGAAACACATTTTCACACTTTGCAAAATTGAAATTGTGGAATTGTCATTTTTGACAGGTCACAAAAATTCCATAAGTTGTTTTTTTTTTAGCCCAATCCCCCATTTTGCTTTTTATCCACCACTCACATGTATTCATCGATAGCGAATTTGAGAGAGTTCAACTCGAATTTGAGAGAGTTCACCTCAAATAAAATTTTAGGGTGTTTCAGGCAAGACGGGTACCGGTCGGTTCTCTTGGTAAATATATTTCTCTATGGGATAGAGCAGCGTGAAAGGAAAGGCGGGCATTACACGTGAGACGTGAGTACTATGTTACCATGTTATTTAAAAATCAGATGAATGTTTATATTTTAAGATCTCGGAGGTTTCCGTATTCTCAAAAATATGAAAAATATAATTTCCCGTACAAATTTTTCTCACTTTTGCTGTCAGAAATCTAAGAACAGTAAAAATTGAAACAGGACCGAAATGTTTAACTGATGAGCGTTTATAACAATCAGTAAATGTACTTCATTAAATTATGGAAATGTTGGGTCAAATTTTAGCTATCATTGCAGTTTGTTGTCAGGTCGTTAATAGCGATAATTAACCCTAGAAAGATAATCACATTTTTTAGTGCGTGAAAGATAATAATCATACGTCTCAGAGACGTATGGCACTTATTAAGCGCGTTTAAAGATGACCATTGATTTTTCATCATTATTTTGTATTTTAATTAATTATTTGAGTTATTTTAAGTAAAATGAATCAATAATTAAGTACAAAAGAAGTAAAATTTGAGTATAATTGTAATTGTAATACGGCTTATAATTGAAAAGATATAACAATTTTTCCACGCGCCATACGTCCCGCAGACGTAGATTATCTTTCTGGGGTTAAGGGGGCAGTTATAGCTATCATTAAAATCAATCCATACATTTTTTTGAACGGATATTTGACTGTGTTTCCCTTTGATTAGAAATAAAAATTATATACTGATCGTTCCGAAATCATACAAAGGTTTTTTTTTTTGAGAAAAAAAGTTTAATAACACAGTTATTTTCCGCTAAAAAAATCGTTCCACTGATTTGTGTTCCATTTTCACACAATTCTAATGACAGATTCCTGTCAGTAAATATTTTTCAGTGGGTTTCAATCGGGAAATTTTTATCAATGACAGACATTTGTAATGATCGCTATTACAAACTGCAAAAAAAAATACCAATGATAAGTTTCGATAATGAAAACAAATAACAGCTTTAATTGTTCCCTTTCATCAGTCATTTTTTTTATGATGCTATTGGAACAGTAAAAAGTTGGAACGTCATCAGTAAAATGAAATGGAATTTTGTTGGCATTTTACAGTCAGCTGATCGCTACAAATTAAATTTCATCATTAAAACTTTTAAAATTTATTTACGAAGCCAATTTACCTTCAAATGCATTGCTTGTTTCAAAAAAAAAAAACAGTAGAATTCTTCTCATTGTATTTATCTTTTGCTGAACATTAAACTCTAATATTTTCAAAATGTAAAACGAAAATTTTACTGATAGATCTTACTGATAGCTATAACCGACTTCGATTTCTCAAGAATTCTCTACCGCACAATTCGAAGATGAAAGGAAATATTTACATGCGCTACAGTCCTGTGTGAACTAGGGCCTCACCCAATAATCTATCTGGAAGAGCTCCTTCATAATACCAGTACACAAAAAAGGTCCTAAAAACGAAATAATGAACTACCGACCTATTGCTAAACTATCTGTGATACCTAAACTGTTTGAGTCAATCATATGTAGCGTCCTTTCTTTTTACTTTACTTTTAAAACTATCGCAGCAAGGTTTTAACGACTATTTCATAAACTGGATCTCCTCATATTTGCAAGATAGACGTTATAGTGTTAAATTTCGTAATGACTGCTCAAGTTCATTTGTTGTGAATTCTGGTGTCCCCCAGGGTAGTCACCTTGGTCCTATTCTATTTGTTGTATTTATAAATAACTTGGTTTCGATAATACAAAATTCGTCTGTCCTAATATATGCTGATGACATTCAAATTTTTAAGAAAATTAACTCTACATCTGACTATCTTCTCTTGCAAGAAGACTTAATATTATTCAGGGAATAGTGCAATAATAATCGTCTTGTTTTAAATGTTGACAAATGTAAAACCAACAAATCATGGGATGTACTTGCAGTTTTGTTTTATTGTTGGAATGATAAACGGACAAATTGCATCACCATCAGTTCTTGGTAGTGTAAAATTTAGTTTTAGTCGTTGAAGTATAAGACTCCAGAAGTCATTGAATACTAATTTTAGCAGATCAAACTATGGTGTACATAGCCCCTTAAATCAATTAGGTAATTGAAATCTATAATAAATTTCACTCTTGTATTAATTCACCAAATGATAATATAAAAAGTATAAATTGCAAATTTTGCACTCCAAGTAGGGTAAGGTCACTTTCCATTTGTGCACGCCACATGATCCGCGGTCTTCTTCTATTGTGCTGACCTGTGGGTGTGGATTCGAAGGCTTTCCGGGCCGGAGCATTGGTTTCCATGCGCTCTAGGTGACCCAGCCATCTTCATCGTTGGAATTTTACCCTTCTGGCTAAGTCTACGTCGCTGTACAGCCCGTACAGCTCGTCGTTCCATCTTCTCCACCACTCCCCTTCTATGTATACGGGACCTTAGATCACACGAAGCACTTTTCTCTCGGAACGACCCAAGGTCGCTGTTGTGATAATCCATGCTTCTGCCCCGTATAGCAGTACGGGGATGATGAGGGCCTTTATAGCGACAATTTGTTCGCTTTCTTAGCCCAAAGATTTGCAAGGGTTATTCTTCTGTTTTATCTCAGCGCTGGTTTTGTTTTCTGCGTTCATAGCGGAGTCTAGGTAGACGAAGTCCTTAACTACCTTAAAGTTACGTCTGTCGATAATATTAATAATAACATTTTGTGTAAGATAAAACAATTTTGAAGTCAATACATAGATGCGTTTTATTATCGAAAATGATCAAAATTGGTTATCTTTTAACACGTAATACAACAACAATTTGGTATTCTGGGATGGAATCGGCTTAGGTAAATAGAGCCACCAGACGCTTACTCCAACGACGGAAACATTTTTGCAGTTCTTGTGACGACAAAGAATATTAAGAATATTTTCACAAGACACAATTTGGTACTTTTATTCAGATGTGTAGGAACCACTTTAAAATTTCACTATGGCAACAATGAATTTTGACAATTGTAATCGGAATTTGTTCATCAAACTGAATTGAGCTGAATCATCTTTAACAAACGGAAAACTCGGCGAAAGTAATTTTTGCTTTCAAAAATATTATAATCACTTATCACCTTAGACAATTCCAGCCATGGTTTGTATCTGGGTGAATTTCAAAAACCTAAAGAACAGTGTTCATTATGACGGGTAGATGGATGTTTTGTGTTTTAAATGGTAAGGTAGTGTGAACTCTTGTTGGAATATAAGATGCAGAAAATGTTTGAAACATAAATAAGCATAAGGAAGAAATACATTGCTGTACGAAACCTTTATATCTGGAATCTACATACATCGTTTTATTTTCGAGGGGAACCTACTGGCACCTTTTTATATAAATCTATAGTATTCTAATGGAGCTGTTTCTTGTTACGTTCGTCGTATAGTCTCTAGTTTTATAGAAAAAGTGAAGTAAACAAAAATTGCAAATGATATTATCGCCGTAGCCACTTGGTGCCGCCCATATGAAAATCCACGATTAAAGACTTTTTGTACATAAAAAGATAGCACTAAAGGTTTCATAAACAAAGTTGGCACCTGGTAAGTTGCTTCCCACACCACCTAGATAGAAGTCAGTGCGTATACTGACAAATGGAGAATAATTTTTTTCGATTTGCCCTTCAATGCATTTGCCAGGGGGAACAAAATGTTATAATTATGGGGTGTGTTTATTTGTATAGTAAGAAAAAAGTCATGTATTTTTCTAAAAAAATACATTTTGTTAACGACAATACTCGGTATAGAAAAAAATAATTTTTAAGTTAAGACCTTCTTATATTCTTGAGATATTCAAATTAATTATTAGTTCTTACCATTTTGTTTTAGACGTTTTTTGTTGAAGATGTTTTTTATTTTTTATTAAAATATTGAAAATGGCATTTTTCTTACTATTTTTCCGGGTGTTAAATACAATTTTTTGGCGCCAAACATAATTTCTTAGATATACTCGAAATATGGTGAATCTGTGCTTAAGGATTTTGATTTTGACAATAATTCAGAACAAAGTTAAGTTGTGTTTATCTTTTTATTAAACAAAAACATAAGAAATTAATACTGTCTATGTTTTTCAAAAATAAGAAATACATTTTGAATTCATGGTATTAAATAAACAAATGAAACAAATAATCTATCATAGTACATAATCTATATCTATATCTATATCTATATCTATATCTATATCTATATCTATATCTATATCTATATCTATATCTATATCTATATCTATATCTATATCTATATCTATATCTATATCTATATCTATATCTATATCTATATCTATATCTATATCTATATCTATATCTATATCTATATCTATATCTATATCTATATCTATATCTATATCTATATCTATATCTATATCTATATCTATATCTATATCTATATCTATATCTATATCTATATCTATATCTATATCTATATCTATATCTATATCTATATCTATATCTATATCTATATCTATATCTATATCTATATCTATATCTATATCTATATCTATATCTATATCTATATCTATATCTATATCTATATCTATATCTATATCTATATCTATATCTATATCTATATCTATATCTATATCTATATCTATATCTATATCTATATCTATATCTATATCTATATCTATATCTATATCTATATCTATATCTATATCTATATCTATATCTATATCTATATCTATATCTATATCTATATCTATATCTATATCTATATCTATATCTATATCTATATCTATATCTATATCTATATCTATATCTATATCTATATCTATATCTATATCTATATCTATATCTATATCTATATCTATATCTATATCTATATCTATATCTATATCTATATCTATATCTATATCTATATCTATATCTATATCTATATCTATATCTATATCTATATCTATATCTATATCTATATCTATATCTATATCTATATCTATATCTATATCTATATCTATATCTATATCTATATCTATATCTATATCTATATCTATATCTATATCTATATCTATATCTATATCTATATCTATATCTATATCTATATCTATATCTATATCTATATCTATATCTATATCTATATCTATATCTATATCTATATCTATATCTATATCTATATCTATATCTATATCTATATCTATATCTATATCTATATCTATATCTATATCTATATCTATATCTATATCTATATCTATATCTATATCTATATCTATATCTATATCTATATCTATATCTATATCTATATCTATATCTATATCTATATCTATATCTATATCTATATCTATATCTATATCTATATCTATATCTATATCTATATCTATATCTATATCTATATCTATATCTATATCTATATCTATATCTATATCTATATCTATATCTATATCTATATCTATATCTATATCTATATCTATATCTATATCTATATCTATATCTATATCTATATCTATATCTATATCTATATCTATATCTATATCTATATCTATATCTATATCTATATCTATATCTATATCTATATCTATATCTATATCTATATCTATATCTATATCTATATCTATATCTATATCTATATCTATATCTATATCTATATCTATATCTATATCTATATCTATATCTATATCTATATCTATATCTATATCTATATCTATATCTATATCTATATCTATATCTATATCTATATCTATATCTATATCTATATCTATATCTATATCTATATCTATATCTATATCTATATCTATATCTATATCTATATCTATATCTATATCTATATCTATATCTATATCTATATCTATATCTATATCTATATCTATATCTATATCTATATCTATATCTATATCTATATCTATATCTATATCTATATCTATATCTATATCTATATCTATATCTATATCTATATCTATATCTATATCTATATCTATATCTATATCTATATCTATATCTATATCTATATCTATATCTATATCTATATCTATATCTATATCTATATCTATATCTATATCTATATCTATATCTATATCTATATCTATATCTATATCTATATCTATATCTATATCTATATCTATATCTATATCTATATCTATATCTATATCTATATCTATATCTATATCTATATCTATATCTATATCTATATCTATATCTATATCTATATCTATATCTATATCTATATCTATATCTATATCTATATCTATATCTATATCTATATCTATATCTATATCTATATCTATATCTATATCTATATCTATATCTATATCTATATCTATATCTATATCTATATCTATATCTATATCTATATCTATATCTATATCTATATCTATATCTATATCTATATCTATATCTATATCTATATCTATATCTATATCTATATCTATATCTATATCTATATCTATATCTATATCTATATCTATATCTATATCTATATCTATATCTATATCTATATCTATATCTATATCTATATCTATATCTATATCTATATCTATATCTATATCTATATCTATATCTATATCTATATCTATATCTATATCTATATCTATATCTATATCTATATCTATATCTATATCTATATCTATATCTATATCTATATCTATATCTATATCTATATCTATATCTATATCTATATCTATATCTATATCTATATCTATATCTATATCTATATCTATATCTATATCTATATCTATATCTATATCTATATCTATATCTATATCTATATCTATATCTATATCTATATCTATATCTATATCTATATCTATATCTATATCTATATCTATATCTATATCTATATCTATATCTATATCTATATCTATATCTATATCTATATCTATATCTATATCTATATCTATATCTATATCTATATCTATATCTATATCTATATCTATATCTATATCTATATCTATATCTATATCTATATCTATATCTATATCTATATCTATATCTATATCTATATCTATATCTATATCTATATCTATATCTATATCTATATCTATATCTATATCTATATCTATATCTATATCTATATCTATATCTATATCTATATCTATATCTATATCTATATCTATATCTATATCTATATCTATATCTATATCTATATCTATATCTATATCTATATCTATATCTATATCTATATCTATATCTATATCTATATCTATATCTATATCTATATCTATATCTATATCTATATCTATATCTATATCTATATCTATATCTATATCTATATCTATATCTATATCTATATCTATATCTATATCTATATCTATATCTATATCTATATCTATATCTATATCTATATCTATATCTATATCTATATCTATATCTATATCTATATCTATATCTATATCTATATCTATATCTATATCTATATCTATATCTATATCTATATCTATATCTATATCTATATCTATATCTATATCTATATCTATATCTATATCTATATCTATATCTATATCTATATCTATATCTATATCTATATCTATATCTATATCTATATCTATATCTATATCTATATCTATATCTATATCTATATCTATATCTATATCTATATCTATATCTATATCTATATCTATATCTATATCTATATCTATATCTATATCTATATCTATATCTATATCTATATCTATATCTATATCTATATCTATATCTATATCTATATCTATATCTATATCTATATCTATATCTATATCTATATCTATATCTATATCTATATCTATATCTATATCTATATCTATATCTATATCTATATCTATATCTATATCTATATCTATATCTATATCTATATCTATATCTATATCTATATCTATATCTATATCTATATCTATATCTATATCTATATCTATATCTATATCTATATCTATATCTATATCTATATCTATATCTATATCTATATCTATATCTATATCTATATCTATATCTATATCTATATCTATATCTATATCTATATCTATATCTATATCTATATCTATATCTATATCTATATCTATATCTATATCTATATCTATATCTATATCTATATCTATATCTATATCTATATCTATATCTATATCTATATCTATATCTATATCTATATCTATATCTATATCTATATCTATATCTATATCTATATCTATATCTATATCTATATCTATATCTATATCTATATCTATATCTATATCTATATCTATATCTATATCTATATCTATATCTATATCTATATCTATATCTATATCTATATCTATATCTATATCTATATCTATATCTATATCTATATCTATATCTATATCTATATCTATATCTATATCTATATCTATATCTATATCTATATCTATATCTATATCTATATCTATATCTATATCTATATCTATATCTATATCTATATCTATATCTATATCTATATCTATATCTATATCTATATCTATATCTATATCTATATCTATATCTATATCTATATCTATATCTATATCTATATCTATATCTATATCTATATCTATATCTATATCTATATCTATATCTATATCTATATCTATATCTATATCTATATCTATATCTATATCTATATCTATATCTATATCTATATCTATATCTATATCTATATCTATATCTATATCTATATCTATATCTATATCTATATCTATATCTATATCTATATCTATATCTATATCTATATCTATATCTATATCTATATCTATATCTATATCTATATCTATATCTATATCTATATCTATATCTATATCTATATCTATATCTATATCTATATCTATATCTATATCTATATCTATATCTATATCTATATCTATATCTATATCTATATCTATATCTATATCTATATCTATATCTATATCTATATCTATATCTATATCTATATCTATATCTATATCTATATCTATATCTATATCTATATCTATATCTATATCTATATCTATATCTATATCTATATCTATATCTATATCTATATCTATATCTATATCTATATCTATATCTATATCTATATCTATATCTATATCTATATCTATATCTATATCTATATCTATATCTATATCTATATCTATATCTATATCTATATCTATATCTATATCTATATCTATATCTATATCTATATCTATATCTATATCTATATCTATATCTATATCTATATCTATATCTATATCTATATCTATATCTATATCTATATCTATATCTATATCTATATCTATATCTATATCTATATCTATATCTATATCTATATCTATATCTATATCTATATCTATATCTATATCTATATCTATATCTATATCTATATCTATATCTATATCTATATCTATATCTATATCTATATCTATATCTATATCTATATCTATATCTATATCTATATCTATATCTATATCTATATCTATATCTATATCTATATCTATATCTATATCTATATCTATATCTATATCTATATCTATATCTATATCTATATCTATATCTATATCTATATCTATATCTATATCTATATCTATATCTATATCTATATCTATATCTATATCTATATCTATATCTATATCTATATCTATATCTATATCTATATCTATATCTATATCTATATCTATATCTATATCTATATCTATATCTATATCTATATCTATATCTATATCTATATCTATATCTATATCTATATCTATATCTATATCTATATCTATATCTATATCTATATCTATATCTATATCTATATCTATATCCAAAGACGGCAACGCTGTGCTTTGCTTGAGTCGTGAATAAATAAGCTCGTAATTTTTATCGTTTTTACTTAAGTTTTCATCATTTGAAAAATCTAAATTGTGTTAAAAATTAAAGTTGCAACCCCAATAGTCGTTTTGATTCATTTATTTGTGTTCATATTGACTGTTTATTTGATTATTGCTATTTATTTGCTTGCGCGTATAAAGTGCTCATTTTAAATTTGATACTCTTGGCGATTTCCTTATTTTCGCTCAAGCTTGAACTCTTTGTGTTTTTATTTTGTTATTTCCCTGCTGGATTACAACAAATACAACACATCATAAACTACCTGTCATCATATTTTTACATCTGTACTTGTTTCTGTCATCAATCAAGACCATCTGTCATCTGTCATCGACTACATTACCGACTATTCATCTACATATTGGTTTGTATATTTGATAACTGGAATACAAATTTTCAAAGTACACTAAGAACCAACATTACTTATTTAAATTTTTAAACAATTAATTTACCAACATCATTTAAATTAAAAAGTAAAAATCAACATTGTCTAAAAAGGAAAAATAAAATCAAAACAATATGTCTATGTGCTCAAACTGCGATAAAGTTGCCGATTATTTGATTGACTCCGTAATTTGCCATGGAAATTGTAGAAAATTATTTCATATGGCATGTATTGACGCACCATATAGTACAATAAAACTCTTCAAAAAGAGAAAATCTTTCTACTTTTTCTGCGACGACTGTGACCCGTTCGCATACACAAACATTGTTCGTGATGTACTACAGAATAAATTGAATCTTGACAAATTACATTCGCATGTACTAAGACTATCAGAAAAGGTGGACAATTTAAATTCCATGTATACTAATGACGCAGTTAATAACAAAGAAGTAGAAATATCGAATATTCCAAATGATTCTGCTTGTTTGAAACGTAAGATTAACGACATCGATTCCGAAGATAATCCCTTGACAAAAAAACTTGCTACAAACTCTACTCAACCAGAATCCTCATCTTTATCGACTCAGCCAACTGAATCCGTACAGCAGCCAACATCCGAAGAAATAGTGTTGATACACCCTTCACCAACCTCTCAACAACCTATGACAACACCGACTGAATCTCCTTTAACAGACGCTCTAACATCATCGCGATCATCATGCCCTCATCTTCCTTTCACTACGCCATCTATAGGTACGTTACCAGCACCATTAATTCCTACGTTTAATACAAATGGACAGGGAGTTCGAAATATATCTCCTATATCTAGTGGTTTAAAAGTAGTCGAAGGTCACCGTACTCTATTCATATCAAAACTCGACCCTTCAACTAATGCTCTTGACATTAAGAATTATATTAAAAAAAAGTTTGGTTTCTCAACAACCATGAAAGTAGAGAAATTGATCCACCGCAACTATTCGAAATATGCATCTTTCAAACTAAGAATGCCCGACTCTATCTTTGAACTTCTCAACTCCGTTTCAATGTGGCCTAGTGGTATAATAGTCCACGAATTTGAAAATAAGCAAATCAGCACAAGAATATCATCTTCTAACCATTTTCGCAATATCCAGACAATGCCAAATCATCAAAGAAGCAGCTTCAAAAAATTCTAATCTATTACCAAAATGTCAACGGACTACGGACAAAGATCAATAAGGTCTACAAAAATGTAACCATTCTACCACACGACATAATCATTTTGACTGAAACTTGGCTAAACAATACATTCTTGGATACGGAACTCTTCGATTCGAATTATCAAGTGTACAGACGTGATAGACACTGCTTAAATGACATCAGCACTGTAGGAGGTGGACTTTTGCTTGCCGTAAAAAATTGCTTGATATGCACTTTGGTTGACGACTTTCATCAATCTGATGTTGAAATAATTTGCATAAAAGTTAAAACTGCGACAGGACTGCTATACATTATCGCCACATATATACCTCCAAGCTCTCCTAACAACGTTTATGAAAACTTTATTAATTGCATAGACAAAATAAACGATCAAATTGAGCCACAAGACGAGTTACTAGTCTTAGGAGATTTCAATCTTCCAAACTTGATCTGGACTAAACAGACGAATGAGAGCTATCTATCTCCTATTAACATCTCCTCTACCAAAGAATTCTTGACATTTGACGGTCTTTCCTCATGTGGACTAAGCCAATTTAATGGGATTGCCAACAACTTCAACAAAATATTGGACCTTGTATTCTTCTCTGACACACTCAATGTTGATATTGCTGTAAATTCAGCCAATACCCTACTTGTCGAAGAAGACCGACATCACCCAGCATTAGACCTATCTTTTAATTTAAATGTATGTAATGTTCCTAATTGCTCCAAAGAAAATCTTGAATTTAACTTTAAAAAATGCAGACTTAATGAACTTTTCAACCTGTTATGTAATGTTAACTGGAATCATTTGTTTGAGAACTGTGACATTAATGTTATGTGCTCTAAATTCTACTGTGTTCTCTTTAACTTTTTTTATGAGACCACACCATTGCGAAAACCGCGCAATATTTCTAAATCTCCTCCATGGTTTGACTCTTGCCTAAAAAACTTAAAAAATAAAAGAAACAAGGCCTGGATTAAATATAATAAAACAAAAGCTGATAATGACTTGGTAATATACAATGAGCTAAGAAATATGTTTATTGACTATTCAGATATTCTTTATAATGACTTTATTTTAAATACCGAAACCGACATAAAAAACAACCCAAAAAACTTTTGGAGCTATGTTAATAGTAAGAGAAATACTGACGGGTATCCAAACTGCATGTCTTTCAACAACGAACTTAGCCATGACTCTGAAAAAATTTCAAATATGTTTGCAAATTTTTTCAAAGATGCTTTCGAAGTAGCGAACTCCTGTCAAATGCCTGAGTTATTGGCCCTCTCACAAAATTTCCCTCATTTGAATTCAATTAGTCTTTGGATCTCTGAAGATGAAATCGTTCGCAAAGCTTCAGAACTTGACATTTGTTATAGCCCTGGTCCAGATGGTGTACCTTCTTATATTTTGAAAAAATGCGCATCCTATTTATCCTATCCTCTTCATATTCTTTTTAATGAATCGCTCAAATCTTCAGTTTTTCCTGAAATTTGGAAGAGTTCATACATAACACCGATACATAAAAAGGGTAGTAAAAATGAAATAAAAAATTATCGTCCCATTGCAAAACTGTCCGTCATCCCTAAGTTATTTGAGTCCATTATTTGTAAAGTCATATCGTTTAATTGTAAGTCTATAATTTGTGACAGTCAACATGGTTTTGTTCAAAATAAGTCAACAGTTACTAACCTCTTTCATTTCAGTTCTTTTTGTTTAGATTCGTTTGAAAAACGGAAACAAGTTGACTGTGTCTTCACAGACTTCAGTAAGGCCTTTGATAAATTGTGCCATAAAACATTAACTTCCAAACTTAAATCCCAAGGCTTTAACGATAAATTTGTTAGTTGGGTTTCGTCGTACTTATATAATAGATCATACAGCGTAGTTTTTAGGAATGAGCGGTCATCATATTTTTATACCAACTCTGGCGTACCACAAGGTAGCCACTTAGGACCTTTACTGTTTATATTGTACGTTAACGACTTACCTTCTATTATAAAACACTCATCTGTTTTAATTTACGCTGATGACATTAAAATTTTCAAACGTATTGACTCACTTGACGACTGTTT